>VNJW01000603.1:0-255763 GCA_008042615.1 Drosophila auraria
TGGCCATTTACAGCCGGTACTGCCTGATCCCCTCGAGAAACTGGCCATTTACAGCCGGCACTGCCTGATCCTCTCCAGAAACTGGCCATTTGCAGCCGGCTCTGCCTAATCCTCTCCAGAAACTGGCCATTTACAGCCGGTACTGCCTGATCCCCTCCAGAAACTGGCCATTTGCAGCCGGCTCTGCCTAATCCTCTCCAGAAACTGGCCATTTACAGCCTCCTTCTCTCAATTTTACATAATTTTTTTAACCCAGTGTCAAATAATTAAGAATGATTCGTTGTTTAACTAAGAACTTTTGTGTATTAAATTGAAAATTATTCGGTCTTAAATGAAGTAAATTTTGCACTTTCCTTGAGCATAAAATGTATTCAAAAACGTAATTAAATACTTAATATTAGAATTCGCATTCTTAAAAATTTTACTTGAACTGAGAACAAAACGAATTCTAATTAAGTACAAAAAGTTCTCGGTCGTTATTTGAGTATTTTTTACTTACTTTAAGTGCATTTTTCTTAAAAAATTCTCTCTGTGTAAAGAAGCACAATTAAAAAAAAGCTACTAAGAGTATATTAAATTATTTCTTCTAAAAGGACAACCTGTAAGTAATTTTGAGAAAAGTACCAAACTTTGTTGACATTATTTCCCCAAGTGCTTGCCATATAGCGAGCAATTCCCCATCCCCGAAAAAAGTTTGGCGAAAAATTAATTGCATTGCACTTTTTTGTCAAGGGGTTCTGAAGAGAGACCTCCCCATACCGCCTATAGTGTGTAGTGGTGGTAGTTCCGCGCATTTTCGTCTGAATTCGAGGGGGCGTATGAATCATCAAGTTGGGTTCTTGCTTCCCGGTTTAGCTTTAGCTTTAAAAAACCACCGAACGAGTCTCGACTGGGGGTAGTACGTAAAGGGTGTACAGGGTGGCTTTCCATGCATTAATGGACAGTCGTAAGTCGTAATAAGTATATGCAACAATATTACTCTCCAGAGTGGCTCTGACCTACCCTAAATTTATGGCTATATATTCAGTTATGTACATAACTCTAGTTCCGCCACGGGACCCATGGGTGGGTGGTTCTACTAGGACTAGGACTTGGACTTGGACTTCGAGGTGGTGCAACATCAGCGGCGGCGGTGATGGTGGAGGTGGTGGGGTCCCTTCATTTCCGAGTGAGTAAACCATCAAACGCTTGCGACAAAATTATTAGCAATTCAAAAGCACAAGAAGAAGATGCTGATGATGATGATGATGATGGTGATGAAGGCGGGGAGTACGGGCACACTCTGCTGATGTGGATAATAAAAAGTGCTCCGCCTCCTTCTGCTCTTTCTCCACTTTGCTTCCTCTCGAAAGCCCTTGCCAGCGACCAAGTGCCTCTTGAGAGACAACGTCCAAGACCACGACCACGCCCCCTCCTTGACAGCTGACAGGAACGGTTTTTTCTTTTACCTCAGCTGCAGTGGAACCTGGCTAAGACAAACCTATCAGCTTTTACACTCAAACTATGAAAATATTCAGTATGACAAAATATTCTTTAAGTTGCAGAAGAATAATAAATAAACAATTATTTTCCAGTTCTGCTACAGAAACTCTTTATAAAAGCTCTCCTAGCAGTTCCACCTTAGCTAGGCTCAACTGTACTCAATTCTCCATGCCTCTCTCACTCCCGTTATTCTTTCGCTTGAACTGAATGCAGCTGAGCTTTAATAAGGCGAAAGATATCCAAGGGCAACGATGGGCGAGTGGGAGGGAGATGACTCGAGAGACAGGCTCTCCAATTGGAATTAAAAACTGAGCACGTGCTGGTGACGAAAGCTGATGCATTGTTGTCGTGGTTGCAGCAGCAACTCCTCCTGCTCCTGCACTCTCCGGGCCCTAAATCAACTTTTCATTAGCACATGCCAATCCATTTGGATTTGGCTTGTTGATCTGTCGCCTGATTAAAGGCAAACAAATAAACAAAGTTCCGTTTCGCCTTCTCCCTCCCTCATTTGTTTACAGCAAGCACAAATATTTGAGGGGACAAAGGATTAAATGTCGTGCCAGTTGGGATGTTGGATGCAGGATGCTGGATGCTTTATGGACGGAACAGGGCTCAGCTGTTGTAGCGAAAGGCGAGCCGGATAAAAAAAGGCAACTGTCAGCAATTTGAGCAGGATGAAGATGGAGCACTCAAAGGAAGCCGCCTAGTAACGAACGTTACGGGGATAAAACCCTTTGAGGGACAGCTTTCTTATCAATTAGGAGACCATCGTAATGCTCTCTCGGGTTCCGAGTCCTGGAAATCAATTACATTTGCTATTACCAACGAGTAAACTCCCTTCGCTTTTCCTCGCTTTTGCCCAAATTGGAACCAGATGAGAAGGATGATGGGAATGGGAGCCAGAGTGATGATGATGATGGGGCGAGCATGGCGAATCGGAAGATGGATATTCATTGAATCGTGCCATTTATTGCATGCCACATGGCCAACAAGCTGTCTAAGTCTGGGGCCGCCTTTCCTCTGCTTGCTGTTGCTGCCTGCGGAGCCGAAAAAAGCACAATTCTGCAAGATTCACACTTTTGGTGGCCCGACTTGTCAATGGATTACCAGCCCCCCGCTCGGCCTCCTCGCTTCCTGCCCTTTGAGCCACTGATATGCCAATAACAATAAAGTACACACACACACACTCACTCCGTATCTTGGTAAGGGAGCGACTTTGGCTAAGTGAAACCAAAGGACAGTGGCAAAAAGCAACAACAGGGCCAAAAGCAATGGAAGCAAGAGTGGCAGATATCTAAGACGAAGTTTTAACACTCTTTTCGGGAGGTTCAGAGTTTTTGTATATACAAAACCACATATTGAGACCATAACAGCGCTATTGTGCTTATAACAGCACCTTAAGAGCACTTGAAAATGCTTTTAACAAGCACAAAAGTCGGAAAATAAAGCAGAACTATTTTGGAAAATTCTTTATTACAGGTAACCTGCTCTTGCTGTTCAAAAATGTATACTCTTTATATTCTCAGAGTTGTATCATAACATTACAATCATCTCTCCAAAATTAGTATACCCTCTTCGAGGGTAAGAAAGCGCAAAAGCAGCTGAGGGAGCAGCAAGCATAGTTAATCGTTATTTACAGACAGATAAAGTGCAGAAATATTGCCAAAGGAGCTGGAAGTTGGGACAGTGGCAACGGTAGCTCATGTATCCACTCCGCCCACTTCCACTTCCATTCCACTCTACTCGCCCGCCTCAAGCCGAACTCCTTGTGGTGGAAAAAAAGCAGCCGCATATGCCCAGACACTGAGAGAAATCGAAGTTGTATAAAAATAAGCTAAAAAAAGCTTCTTGTTTTAATTTTATTTTATACTTAAATAGAGCTTAATTTAGCTGAAAAATCTTTTCAGTTATGAAGATAGTTTCTCGTATATTATGGCCATATTTGCCCTCAGTGTGGTAATCGGATTCCCATGCATGGACCACGCTCGCAGCCACGCTGGCGAGATGATAAGGCGCAGAGAATGGGAAGTGGATGCGGAGCGCAGGGCAGGACGAGACGAGACGAGGCAGGGCAACTGCCATTGCCATACTCGTAAATTTCATGGCGAGCCGGGCCGCCTGCCAAAAGCATAGAAAATCAGGCAATGGCCAGAACGGGGCCAGGAAGAGCTCCACTCTGCTCTGCTTCGAAAGAAAGAAAGAAAGGAATGGCGCGGGCCGCCAGCACTTTTCCACTTTTCCTCTCAACGCGTTTTGTCTCCGGCGCTTCCTGCCAAAATCGGTAACAGCAGGCGGCGGGCGGTGGCCATTTGGCTGCGGAAATCATTGGCCAAAAATATGGGGAGAGTGGGTGTGGGAGGTGCGGTGTGGCGGCCACACGCTGCTCCTTTTCACACCATAAACTCCGAGCAGTTAACTCGTTTTCGGGACTCCAGTTCGCTCCTTTTCGTACTTCTTTTTCTTGTGTTATCAAATTCAATTACCTAAAGCCGGAAATGCGTATGCCAAGCCAGCTCCTTCCGCCGGAAAGTTCCGGCCATTAAACTTTCTTTCGGCATCCGACGAGGGCCATCCTCCGGCCATTCCGATGACAGTTTAGATTGTGATTTGCCATTGAGGGCTTTGATCGAGTGCGTCGAAGGTAATAAACTGCCAGAGTTTCCTAAGGCGAATTATCCAAAGTGGAATTTCTAGGGGAGTTTATGACGGCTAATTGGCACGGAAGCTATCTAAAATAGGGTTTTTTTAGGGAAAGTTTTACGTAAGACAGTTGCCCCCATTTGCATTGATTAAATTTGATATATTGTTAAGAATATCTCTGGAAAAGTTGCTGGTTATATGAGTTTTCTTAATAAAGTTTTAAGCCTTTTTAGTGGGGATTTATTTCGTCAAGAACTCGAACAACTTTGTAATTTTGTAAAAAACAAAGTCTTTAAAAATCGAATTTAATTATATTTGGTCTTATAGCTTATTTTTTCATATGCGGATTATAGAAAATGTAATTTTGAACTTTTTAAATGGAATTTTTAATGAAAATCTTTAATAAAATGAAACTTTAATGCAATTATTAAAGGTTTGAAAATAGGTTTTCAGCAAGAAAAAGTAATTTTTAAGCCTAGAAAATTTCTTAAATAAATTCTTTGTACTACAATTAACTTCTCAAAGTTATTTGCTTTAATAATGGTCGGAAAAAGAGTTCTTTAGGAAGAATATACCACTTTTGATCTTAGAAAACTCCAAAAATAGATTCTTGCTACTAAAATTAACTTCTCAAAGTTCTTTAACAAAGCAATTTGCTTTAATTACAGGACTGACATCTCACTTTGCATTTAATTTTGAGAATGAAAAGCCGGGTTCTAGTATAACCTACACTTCATGTAACTCTCAGTTGATTTTAGGTTCTGCTTTCATTTCAGAGATTGTAATTGCAGCAGCAGCTCCTTCTGCCGGATAATTTGACGTTGCTCCTTGGCTCGTATTCGGATTCCTATGCATGTAATATGTAATTGGAGCTTGTAACTTTTAATTGCCCGGCCAGGCGACCTTGTTCCCCACAGCCCCACAGCCTGACCGCATAAACCGCACTGTGCGCAAACGACTGAACACGATTAATGACCCCCATGTCCATGTCCATCCATAGCCAGGTCCAGGCCCAGGCCCAGTGCCCCACCCCGGACAAAGTCTCTCACACGCTGACCGCACAGGAAATTAAAATGCTTGGGGAATGGGAACGGGAACGGGCCCAAAACCCAGCTCCGGCGACATTAAACTCAAAGTTCATTTCGAGAGCAATGTCCGGGCCGGGTAATAACATCCCAGCTGGGCCGGGGACCAGATTCGAGACGAGATAGATACATTTCCGTAGGAGTAGTAGTGGTACTCACTTTCTGGAACTCCTCCTGCAAACGCAGCAGAGCGCCTTCAACTTCAATCATCCGCTTCTCCAACAAATCCTGCAAGACAACAAAATAGAAAAACCAAAAACTCAGCAAGCAGCGCAGGAAGGCTAAATGCTACGGCTAAAATGCCCGAAAACGAAAAGTTAAAGCTAGCTCGCAATGTGCATGGATGAGTTTCTATTTATTTATTTATTTCTGTTTTTTTTTTCTTGTTTTTCTTTGTGTATATGTGGCCAGTGAACCAATGAATTTGTGTGTGGTGTGTGTATTGTGTGGGCGAGTGGGTGTGTGCATCATGTTTATAAGCGAAGGCGAAGTGCTGCCGAAAAAGGGTTATTTTCTAGTTTAAAATTTGGGAATTTGAGAACCATTGGTTAAAGGTAGATGTACATATTTTCGTATTACAAACCAAAGCATTTTATTGGCTTAAATGAAGCCAGGTTTTGTGTTTACAACTAGAATCCCATAGATACTAAATATAAGGTTTATATTATAATATTTTAGACTGACTTTAAAACCCAATTAAACTATTAAAACCGTTATAAATGAGAAAGCATTTGACCTTTACCTGCTAATGATATTTAAGTGTGCAGACAAACTTCTTTAATTTTGATAAAGTAAATATATATTTTATAAGACTATTTTTTTTAATGGCTTACAAATAACAATTATTTAGAAAAGCTTCTGACTGGATCTGTCAAAACTTCGATGTTTATCTATTTAAAATCGATGTTTGCATATAAAAACATCGAATCTTTTCTAGCTCTAATTGAAGAAAGCTCAAAGCCAATTTTAAAGCCTTTAACCTTCAAGAGAAAATAGTATATGACTTCTTAACTAACCTGCTAGTTACTTGGGACTTGCTTACAAATAAAATTTATTTAGATAAGCTATCTATCTTGTCTACATCTGGGAAAACACGGATGCTTATCGATTTAAAATCGATGTTTCAATATATAAACATTGAAAACGTGGCTTATTTTCACCTCTATATCTTTTCTTCCTGAATAAATGTTTCCTTTCTTAAAAAAATTATAAAATTAAACTCTTAAACCTTTAGAAAAATATTATTTGCTGTTGAAACCCCGACCTATTTATCGATTTTTGCATAAATATCATAAAAAACTCGGATTCTTTTTTAGCTACACCTCTCACATTTTTTAGGAAATGTTCGACTTCTTACCGGAATAACAAAACTAAAGTCTTTGACTGGCGTACAAATAACCATCACAAGAGATGGAAAACATATATGTCTATCGATTTTAATTCGATGTTTTGCATGTAAATAAATTGAAAATTTTGATACGTTGCCAGCTTTACTTCTCACATTCTTCAGAAAACATTTGCTTTTCAACAAAAAAATAGTAGAAAATTAAAGCCTTTAACCTTAACCAGCAAATAAAATTTATAATTCCCACTAAACTGCCACTAATTACAGAGAACAACTGACTTTAAGCCCAACCCATAAAAATATAATTTATAACAACAGCTACAAAGTTTTCCCATATTGTTGCGGTTAAAAACCCAGCCAAGTGGGGGAAACAATTATAAAAACAGCTTGTAAAAAATGAAAAGCAATTGAAGTTAATTTACGATCTTGTCACCGCGCCGAAAACAGATTCGAGGTGTAAAAAGCAAATCATTGAACTCTTTTGGGCACAATCCCGATTTTCCAAGTGAATGCAACATGGCATTCGGACCGAAAAAACACACAATGAGTTTCAACTTAATCCGCACGCGATGAGGAGAAGGTCTGGGGCAGGTGCAAGGGGAGGCTTCAGTTGCAGGTGTGCATGGCCAATAATTCACCGAGAGAGCAAGGCTGACATGCCACAAGAACCGTGGCACACAAAGTGGAGTTTGCGGCGTTGAAATCGAAAGAAAAACCCAGAGTCCGGTCTTCAATGTGGATCTGTGGATCGGCGGCCCCACTTATGTGCTATATATCTCCTATATACCGAAATGACATCGGGAGGTGGCGTGGGCAGGAAATGGAAATGGCAATTTCCAAGTTTTTCCCCCCAACACTAAAATGGCCAACAGACATCGAAAATCAAGAAACAAAACAACGATTGTGACGCCGCCGCGCTCGTAAAACAGCAGTTTGCTTTTTTGGATTTTTCTGTTCCGCCGTCTTCTGTTTTGTTAAACACTTAATATTAGTTGTGGAAGTTGTAAAAATAATTTTTATAGCTCGAGGAAAATGGGTTGTGTTGTCTCGTGAAGTATTATTTTTTGTTTCGAGACTTGGTTTCGACCATTTTGCGCAATAGACAAATTGATTTTTGTTGTTCTGCCTTAACGAGAGAGAATTTATAAAGATTACGATCCCAGGCGCGATTATGAATGGCCAAAAGAGTCGAGGAGTTGTCGGCCAAGTGAGCGAGAATGAATGCCATGATTTGTGGCAGGAAATAATCCAGTCTCGAGACGGAGCTGCCAGGTAGGCACTGAGGAAAAGATTGGGGCAACTATTATTATTTTATAAGTATATTTTCTATAAACATTAAAACTTAATTTAGGGAATATTGTAAGCTTCTGAAACAATCTTCTAGCTTCCCAAATTCCTAGCTTAAGTACACAGAGGGAATTATAGCATCCGGAAATTGAGAAACCGCGGTCTAAAATACGTACTCCTCTTATTTTGAGTACGAATTTTTTTAAAATTCTAAGTTTAAGCATGTTTACCTCACTTTGAGGAATTTATATATTCATATATGACTTATCCTTTACGTAAGTTTATTCTTCATTTAAAACCGATCTCTTTAAGCTATCTTTTCCTTCTGAATTTAAGGTTTTTTTGCAATATTTTCTCCCGATTTCTGGACAATATTTATTCTCCTTATCGGGGTTTAAATGGTAATCTTAACAAATTCCTACTATAAGTATGAATCATCATTCAAGTAAGTTTATTCTTGATTTAAGAAAAAGCAAACTTAGCTTTCTGTTATCTCTGAATTTATGATTTTTCAGCATTGTATGAATCATCCTTCCAGTAAGTTTATTCTTCGTTTTAGAAGGACCTCTCTTAGCTATTTTTCATCTCTGATTTTATGCTTCTTTAGCATTAATTCCTCCCGATTTCTGGAAAATATGATTCCCCGTATCGCAACTTTTTTTTGTGTAAACAAATAAAGCAGCGCCTATAGGCGCTGACCTTCTATAGATTTATGCTTTTCAGCAATTATTTAAATATTCATTTGCTTTGCTATCTTTCATCTTTGAATTAATGCTACTTCTGCAAATTTTTCTTTCCGATTTTTGGACAATCTTCTAATCATTATCGACTTTCAAATAGTATTATTTCCAAATTCCAGGCGTAAGTATAATTCATACTTCAAATGTATCTTTTATTTAAGAACAAACTCTCTTAGCTATCTTTTATCTTGGAATTTAAGCTTTTCCAGCATTACTTCCCACCGATTTCTGGAAAATATTTATTTCCCGTATCGAGACTTTTTTCTGTGTAAACAAATATAGCAGCGCCTAGGTATACACATATCCATATGCTAATGCAGGCAATGAAATGGAGACGGTGACGGCGACAACAATGCCAGCCCATAGACCTCTATTCCAGCTGGCGAAACTGTGCGCATGTGCAGCAGAATCGGAGAATCGGAGAATCGGGGAATCCGAGCCAGAAGCTGAGAGGGAGCAGCAGGGTCCAGGGGCAGAGAAGTCTGAGCAAACACAGCAAATAAATAGCTAGGGGTTCGTTGAACTCTCCTCAATCACTCGTCTCCAGTGCGAAACTGCACAGTTGCAACAGCAGCAACTGCAGCAGCAGCAACATCACAGCGGCAACTGCAACTTATGGAGAGAGAACGTGACTGGGTTCCGATGACAGCAATGGATGCAGTGCATCAGCTGCGCTGTGTGCGCACAAATAATCGAGATGCCATTTGGCAAATTGTGCCGCGAGTGGGTGTCTGTGGACCTGGACCTGGACCTTGGTAATCGAGACACGCAGCCGAGGCAGCTGAGGCAGCTAAGGCACCGGATTCGTGGGTTCAATTAGCGGGAGCCGTGACTTCTGGATGGGATTCTGGGAAGCAGCCGCGTCAACGGCCATTTACATGGAGCAGTTACCACGTTCCCGGCTCAGCTGGACCGCTGGCTTGGCTCATTTGCAGCCGCTTATGGAGCATCCGACCTGGCAGCTGGGCTGCTCCGGCCATAAATCAACTCCAGCGGCCGCGCATGCGCCATACTTAGTGCTATTAAAACGTCACGGAAGTCGGGACGTGAGCAGTGGCGAGAATGCCAGTCCGAGCATATGGGATACACACAGCACGATCCCTGGGAAATGCTGGGGTCTAGGTAATTGTCAGCATTTATACGCGATCAATTAGGCTGAAATCGGAGGGAAATTGGTAGAGAAAATGCAGCCGCTGCCTGCTGAAGATGACTCCCAGTTGGCGTGACCCGACCCTGCCTGCTTCGGGGATTCGCATGTCAAGGGGGCATTTGGCCTGCCAGGGGAGCCCCGGCTCCATCAATCTCTGGAACGCCGCTGCGATGTGTCTCAAATGGCACGTTAACGAGTTCAAGTGGCTCACAGGCCGAGTTCAAAGGTGTTTGCTTCGCCGAGAGTTTCGTTTGCATGCCGCCGCCTGACGCCGCCGCACTTTGGGAAAATTCTCCACACGCCACACAAAGGAAAGCGAGCTGCTCTTTCTCAGCTTTCCCCTGGAAAATTGGGTTAACCCGCCGCCGACGTCGTCGCTCACTCACAAAACACCAGAAAGCCGAAGGTTAGTTGCCGGCAATGAGGGGTTATGACTATATACAGGGTCTATGGTCTATGGCTATGACTATGATTTGATTCGGGCTGATTGTCTGTAATTGGATGGGTCTCCCTCTCTACCCCAAAAGCGCTACGTGCCGGGGAGTTACCAAATACCGGGGCTGGGGGTTAATAATGGCATCTAGTCCAAGCTCACCTTATCACAGCCGCCTGAGCCAGAGCCAGATCCAGATCCGGACGCAGAGCCAGAGCTCGAGCCGCCATGCCGCTCCAGGGACAGAGTGCCCGCCTCCGATTCCACGGGCGTCCTGGGCTGATGCACCAGCTGAATCCTGCCCTGGGAGATCTGTATGTAATTCGGGGGCGGCGGCATTGCATCGTGCACATCGTCCTTGTCATCCTCATCGCAGTCCTTCTCGTTTTGCCTGCAAGAAAAAGAGAAAATAAAATTAAATAAATTAAGAAATCAAGATCAGTTTTCCGTTTCGGCCTTGGGTCTCGAATTTCCAGCCTAGCTTGGAATTGCCCAACCATCGAGTCAGTGGGCAGTGGCTACAAAGTGGTTTCCATATCGGCATAGCTGACATATTTCCCGGATTGTCGGATTGCCCCATAAAGAAGTGTCAAAATATTTCCTTAGGCTGCCGTTGCTTTTGCTTATCGGCAAAACTCACACAAGAAATAAAATAAAATAAAAAGTAAAGCAAGAGCTGAAGTGTTGCTCAATGAAGAAATATCCACAGCGAGTAAAATTGTAAAAAAAAATTAAAAGAAAAAATACTGATAGTAAATATAGACCAAGAAAAACTGGGGAAAATGTTGGCCATAAAATGTGATCTGAAGAGATAAGTGTATTGGGCAAATTTAAAGCCTTAATTGTTAGGGGTATTTTATAGATCACTTAGTGTCTTATCTGTAAGATTAAAAACTTATTACTTACAATTAAACTTGGTATTTAAACTTATAATGATTGCATAGATTAAAAGTGTAGAGTTAGTGTGACCAATCGCGTTTGTGTTAGAATGTGTCAAAAATATAGGGTTGCCAGATGGCGTAGTAAGACTGCCACATCTTATTTATTGACTTAAATTTAAGGTAAGAAATGTTCTAATAATCTTGATAAATTACATTTTAAGAAAGAGGATTCCCCAAGTAACGAATTTATAAGTAATATTCGGAACAGTGCACTTCTCGTAACCTGTGAGCCTGTTAACCCATGTTTACTGCATGCCAGTTAACTTCAATTGATGGGGGTTACCACCTCGGGGCTAGTTTTGACGCGACCCAAAAAGACTGTGACAGAGATATCAATTGCATTCGCTGAGCCAGAGTCTGAGTCCGAGTCCGATTCCGAGCCTGAGAGTGTGCAAAGTGCATTGAATGCATTGCCTGGGATCACCTGCTGTTTTTTCGGGTCTCGAATAGTTGTGGCCAAACTCAGAGCATAAGTATCCTCAGCATCCCAGTGCTAACAACGAAAAGTCGCTCGTTATTTCCAATTGAATTTGCAGCTAAGTGCAAATAATTCGATAAAATTGCCACTCGGAGGCATTCGAGTGGGCAAACACCGGCCAGAAAAAAAAGGAATACAAAAAAAAAAATCACCATGAGGCCAAAATGCTTTTCGGCTTGCCAGCTTGTCTACGTTCACATCTAAGCCAAGTGGTACATGGAGAAAAAATATAAATATATAGAAATGAATTGTTATAATAGATATTTGAAGATAAAAATATACAAAATATACATCAAATATAAAATATATTAAGTTTTGAGTGTTTTATATTCGATTTTCATATTTAATTATTTGTCAATAATCAAGAGCATTAACTTAAATTTAAAAAAATGGTATTCTAATTAACACTTTCCTTAAAAACTAAACTATATTTGTAGTTAACTTTAAATAACCTATTTCTTAAGGATTAAATACAAAGAATTTTTAATATATTCAAGGGTGGAAAATCCTACTTAATAATTTCAAATATAATTGGGTATCAACGTAAGGTGGCTTATTTTTCCGAAATAAATTCCTTTTCCCATCGAAACCTCCAAATTTCTTGCCATGTTTCACCCCTCTTCACCGTTTTGGCTCTTAGCTCTTGGCCCGGTCCAGTTGCAATCCAGTTTTACTTACTCTAACTATCGAGTTGCAGTTGCCGACTTGACTTGACTTGAGTTGAGTTGAATAAATGGCCACAAAAAGAGCTGCAAACAATCTTACAAGCTAATCGCACAAAATGTTTCGTTTCGTGTTTGACGTTGACACCGGCCAAGTGGGCAGTGGTCTCAGCACGGATATATATACATATAAAAACATATATAGAGTTAGAGTTAGAGTCCCCCCAGCATATCGGTATCGCTTTTCCAGCCGCAGAATTCTGGGGCTGCTGCCCACGTGCCGCGTCGTAGGAACTTCCATGCGTCTTTGATTTATAGGCATCGAATAAAGCAATCAAAATCAATTTAACTGTTATCAAGCTGGCCATTGGCAGCTGGTAATTAAGTGAGACGCCAACTATGGGATCGTGGAGCATCACATTGCGTGTCAGTGAATCAGCTGCCAGCTCCCAGCTAGCAGCTCCCAGTTTCCAGCTGCCTGTCTTGCATTAGATGCAAACCTAATTAGCCAGACGAGTGCCATCATTGGCGAGTCAAAAGGCCAGCTAATGACATTACAGGGCTTTAATTAACGTGGCCCGCCTCTATGGTCGCTACCCGTTCGGTGCTCGCCAATTCCGATCCCGATACCCGATGCCATCGAGTCGTTCCATCGATTGACAGTGAAATAGTGCCGGGAAGGCGGCAAGGTGCAGAGTGCAATAGCTGCACTTTAGGCGGACCAATTTAGCACTGACTCATCACCAGCCAGCTAGCTAATGTGTGCATAATGGGTACTGCGACAAAATAGAGGCTCCAAATAGGGGAATACATGTGAAAGAAAAAATGGGAATCGAGAGAGCAGAAAAATATTCGAAGTTTGTTTAACAAAATATATCTCTGTGATATGCATAGAATACTAGGAATTTAATCTGGACATTAACCGTCTTTAAGCTTAAATATTTCCGCAAATTTTTAAAAATGTATGAATTATAAATTAATGAATTTATACTAGACAATTTCGTAATTTATAACTAGGAAACCTTATCAAATTGCCTAAGTATGCAAAGCTTAAGGGTTAAAGCTTACGGGATAGTTAAAAGATAATGTTGTATTGGGAATTGGAATCGGAGTAGGGAAGTACATTTATTTAGAGAAAAAGTCCGATATGAAATATTGACAAAAATATATCGCTTCATTTCATATCAAAATTATCGGAAAGTTTAAACACTTTAAATATTTTTCGATATTTTAAATTTTTATATATCGAACTTTTCGATAAATTTAATATGTTATGGAGCGCGATATTTGAATTATTATCGGATAAAATTATCTTTATTTTCTAGCATCCTTTAGTCGGAGATGTGTATTTCTGCCTGATTAGGATCGGTTTAAAAAACCAGTTTTAATTTAAAATAGAACAGAAATCCAGAGAGAATGACCGAAAGAGATTTAGAATGACTCGAAATTGAGTCCGAAAGTAGCTGTAAACAGTTGTACTGGACTAACACTATATATTGATCGAGGATGATATTGAAATCACTAGCGTTTTGAAATCCCATTAAAAGGTGTCTAAAAGAATGCTATAAAGAATTAAAAATTCTAAATGGTGGTTGGTGTCTCAAACATCACTTAGCATACTTTAAGATACTTTTTTAAGTGATTTCTAAACCCTAGTGATTCCCGTATTTTAGTAAAATCATTAAATTATACATTAATTTTTTAATAATCTTAAATCATTAAAAATGACAAAGGTTACTCCCCTATTTCTCAGTGTGTTCCCAAACAGGAGCCATAAGTTACGCACACGTTTTGCTTGAATTTGCATTTCCATCGAATGTGCGAATGACAGAGCCACAAGGGAATGGTTCCAGCTATAGCTATTGCCATTCCCTGACCATCGGTCATTCGGTTAAACCTCCAATCTCCCCCCAACCCCCAATTTTCAGGCCCCCAATCCCGGATCCCCAATGCCCAGTGCCCAGTGTTCTTTTTCTGCCTTTGTGGCACATTCGTTTACTGATTATGCGTTTTATGCGACGACCATAAATTTCCGCTGTTCCTTTACTTCTCCCTTTGCCAGACCAGACCAGTTCTCATCCTCATCCGCGACGCCGGCCAGCGCTTATCACTGGCCATTGCAGTTGGCATAAAAATAAATATTGCACAAATGCGTATAAAAAGTAAATAAAATAAAGCAAGTAGCCGTCGCGTCGTTCCGCCTCACTCAGCTTTATACGACCTACAAATAAGCCGCATAAGGCGCTTACTCCGCCGATTTCCCGGGGAAGCGGAATCTCTGTCCGTCTTTTCCGTCTTTTAAGAGCGATTTGCCGGGGCATAATTACGCGAACATTGTAATTGGGGGCTGCCCCTGCCTCGCGCCGATAAGCCAAGACGCATAATTGTGCTCTCGGAATTTCGAGATAAGAGCCCAATAAGCTTAAGCGGATTCTTGGGTGATGAGTGACCCTCTGATTGGTAATTTACTGAACGTTTTGAAAACATTAAGCTAAAGAATCGCTGGGAAAAATATTTATAAATCTATAAATATTCTTCAAAGTCATTCAAGTCTTTATAATAAGCATTAAAATTGAAGGTAATATCGTAATAAGATTATATAAAATCCAGGGATTAATGTAAGAACAGTAATTGGAACTATTATTATAATTAAATCAATTTTATATCAAAGCTAAAAGTAAGTCTAGAAAGCTCCTTAAAAACTACTTGAAATGTGATCTTCAAAAGCACAGAATATTCATTGATTTGTATCCAATAGAAGCCCTAGTCCTTGTAGAGTTCTGTAAAGCTTCAGTTATAGACCTTAAAAATTATCATTAAGACTATAATTATATTTTGAAAGTCTTTGACCGATTTAAGTGATAATTCTCCACTGCCTACTGACGGCAGCTAAACGCTTAATTTGCATTAAACACACTGAATTATTAAACAGCGAATGCAAAGTGCATGTGGGAATATTTACACACACGCTGTGTGTGCTGTGTGTGTTGACAATGAGGTCGCCAGAGCAAATAATAATTTACAGTTCTCTGCAGTAATTGCCATAATTTTCGACTGCCATTCGGAACCGTTCGGTTCTCCCCCATCAACCATCTCTGCCCCCATTCCTGTCATGAATATTGAAAATCGAAGTTAAAGTTGAGCCGCCCAGCTGTCCCAACTGTCCGAATGTCCAACTGCCAGAGCTCTATGTTACTCCGAGCTCCGCTTGTGGGTGCCCACTGACATGGGCGTGGGCTGGATTCGAAAAAAAAAAACAAAAAAGAAACTAAAACTGAAGCTGAAGCTGGATCGGAAACTGAAACTGAAACAAACAGTGACCACAGATGAAGGTAGTTGCAGCCTCCTCCAAGCGAGGTCTCAATATACGGTTGAGATTCCGTAACCCACTCTGGCCGGGGTTATAAGTGGAGATAATAACGTTCAATGAAATTTATATAAAAGTTGTATAACTTCTGTGCAGTTTAAGATATCATACACTATTTCTCCAAATTTTTGAAACCCCTCAAAAAATGGAGGGAGCCTTCATATACCTAAATTTTTTTTAATTTAACAATTAAACGAAGTAAATGTAAGTATTATTGTGGCTTAAACAATTTTTACTTATGATATCCTTCTTGGAAACTCTAAAAATTATTATAGAGTAAAGATTATACTTCAAACTTTTTATTAAAATTTATTTAGCTTAAATTGATGACTCTTTAAAGTAACAGATATGCTTTTTAAGCTAGGAAAATATGAAAATTGTAAAAAGTCCTTATCAACTTCAAACAGAGGAGCTGTTTGTACATATATTAGACATATATAATCAATATTTCAAGATAATCAATATTTAAAGATATCATAATTAATGTTTTTTGAATTTTTTGAATATATATATTTCTGTAGCATACTTCTAGGCACCTTTTCAGGAGGTTTCAAAACACCATAGATTTTAGGGTAATATTAGTATTGTTATCTTTATGACAGGGAACTTCACCAGTCGCTCCGCTCTCTAATATCTGTTACAATACTAAAATTTTGAAATTTCTTGAATATATTTATTTTCTATAGAATATTTTTAGGCACCTTTTCGCGAGGTTTGAAAACACCACAGTTTCCAGGATAATGTAAGTATCATCTTCATGTTAGTGAACTTCCCCAGTCGCCACTGCTCTCCCATATCTCTTACAAAACTCCAATCTCGGATCTTATGGCGCGCTACTGTCTGTCTGCCGGAGCAGTGAAGTTTTCCGTTTGCTGAATTGCATAATTTATGAGCCTTAAGATCGATTTTAATCGCCACTGTCTCGCATGGCTTTTTATGGCAAGAACTAGGAAAAACAATGTGCCGGAGGGGGCGTGTTGCTGGTGCCGTTCTCTATACCTTCACCGTTATGCGAACATCCACAATATGTACAAGCATTTATGCATACATATGTTCTCGTGCTGATTCTCCGCGCTCTTGTTAATTTATTCATGAGTCGGCGAGCGGGCTAAGCTTCCGTTATAAATCCGCGCTTAGTGCACTCCACGCTCCGCTGCACATTCTGGCACTCTTTGTGTTTGTTTGCTCGCCAAAGGGCCCTCGCATCGCATGTAACCCATTTCGCAGAGTTGAAACAAATCTAGCTACATAACCCAAATAGGCGTGTCTCTCTACGTTTGTTTACACTAGAATGGGGTCTTTAGGGATGTCTGCGGTGGCTTCTTTCAGGCTAGATTTGGCTATGTTTTTGAGAAATTAAATCTATTCCTAATTCTGGTTAAAATAAGGTAAAAACTATTGTTGTCTAAGCCTCGGAAGCAGAATGCCTTTGCCTTTACGCACAGATTCTAGAGCAAGATTTTATAGCAAAGAGTACAAGGTCTCATGTACATGAAATAAATAGCAATAATAAATAAAAAATTAATAAGCTATTTGCTGGATACTACAAAATCCATAATCTGGCTAAATTAAGCTGTAGACTTATGATGTCTTTACCTGAGAACCGAAAGCCTAATGCCTTTGCCTTTAGACACAGAGTCAAGCCAAAGATTTCATAGCTCAGAGCACAACATCACACAATCAAGGAGAGAACTAATAAAATAATGGTTATATTGTAGAACCGCATATCTATCCACATTCTGGTTAAATTAAGCTGTAGACTGTTATGTCTTTAACTAAGCCCCGGAAGTCACACTTTTTAAGATTTACAAACAGTTACGAGCCTCAGCTAAACACACAACATCTCACGTACATGAAAAATAAAATGAATTTAGAATGAGGTGCATGATGTGTGCGTATCTTGGAACATTTTTTTAAATTTTAGAACTATATTTTTACGTTAGTTCTTTAAGAAAATCGGAAAAAGATTTTAGGCTGTACAAGAGCTGCATGTTTACTACAAGAGAGCCCAACGTCTCACGTGCATGGAAAATGGGGGAAAATAAGATGGTGTTGCATTATGTGGCTACTGCGTATTAAAAAATATTTTTTAAATATTTGGCACTATATTCTTTTCGCACTTCTTTGGGAAAAAGAATCCATTGAACTCTAATAGAGCCTCATTTTTAACTACCAGAAAGTACAACGTAAAGTAAAGAAAGTAAAGAATCTGCTGCAGAGCATTCTTTTTCTGTATTTATGTGCAAGTATATTTTTATAATTTAATAAAATGCAAAATAAATATAATATATAAAAACATTGTTAAAATTAAGTGAATATCATAAACTAACATCTCTTATATTCCGATTTTCCTGTCCTTAACCATCTTAGCTACTATTTGCCACCACTGTCACTTCCGAGACTGTGTGTATTTTGTCAGTGCCAGAGAGCAGGGCCCATAGTGTTAGGCAAAGTCAAACAAGAGGCCAAAAGTGGATGCATCTGCATCTGAATGAGTGTGTGCGAGGCCTAGGGCCCTGCTAAGTAGTTGAGGCATTGTTTCCCAGCGCTTTGCTCCAAAAAATGACGTGGGCGTGATGAGAAATGCGAGTAGTTAGTTGCCTGCCTCTCATATATCCCAACGACGACTCGTTGATGTTATCGAAGCGTCGATGACCCACATCTGGATTCGCTCTTCGATCCCCAGCTGATACTCCGCTGAGCCCACACGGGAAATTTGCATAATTTGACGACAAGTCGCGGCTCGGAGATTTATTATACACGCTTCATAATGCCTCATGTGAGCCAAGACGCCGAATATGGCTAAAAACCGACTGGCGATAAGCATCGTATAATTGTGTCGAGCAGGAAATTACGACGACATAATTGAGTGCCATGTTGCCGAATCGAAATGAGATCGCACTGGGACCCCATAAGCCGCCATGGATACGTTTAAGCCAGCTTATAGGCCGTACTGTTGGGCCCCGCACAATTGTCAATTCGGAATTATTCGACTGAATGGCCCAAAGGCCACAGAGGCATATGCACAACTGCTGTTTGCTGGGCTGTGTAAATACAAGTATTTATGCAAATATAAACAAGGGCCGAGCGGAGCGGCTTCCAGGCAAATACCTTCGGCAAATGCAGCAGATTAGAGCCATCCAGCGACGACGTGCGTCACGTTTGATTCCGGGAAAACCAAGGAGCCACTAAAACCAAAACCAACACGAAACGGAAGTCAAGTGGACACTTGCTGCCTGCCTGGCCAAACACCTGGGGACCTCCGTTGATTGACAGGCGCGAGCCGATGGTGGCCATTGCATTTGCATTTCCAAAACACACTCGCCGAATTTATTCTCTTAGGGGATTTCTTATTTAAATTTATTTATTGAGTTGCACAGTAATACAGATGTTAAAGAACCCAAGCTGGGTTTTAGGGGATTTCTAAGGGAGGTGTTTCCAATTTCTTGAATTGTAATTACTCACTTTAAGTAAGAATTTCCACTGGCTTACTTGTGTCAAGTTGTTTTCTGAAGATTTTTAATTATTAATCATATATAATTATGGGTATATTCTCTTAAGGGAATTCTATTTTAAATTTATTTATTGGGCTGCAAAGTAAATTAGATGTTAAAGAGCTAAAGCTGGTTCTTAGGGGATTTTGATGGAGGTATTTCCAGTTTCCTATTACTCATATTAAGTAAGAGTTTCCACTGGCTTTCTTGTGCCAAGATGTTTTCTGAAGCTTTATAATTATTAACTTAAGAAATAATCGTGGTTTCTTATTTTCTGAAGAAAATGCTAGAAATGGATAAAGAAATAAATAAAACATTAAGTTTAAAGTGAACATTAGCCTAAAAGAACGCCCAAAGACCTTATAATTCTCAAGTTCATTTTCACGAATAAGAGTATATAAAAAGGCATTGGCTTTTAGACTCAGTTCAAGACTATTTAAAAGTTATATAATTATTTTATTATAAAAAATAGACATGCTTTCTCATTTTCTGTACGAAATGTTATAATTGGAACGAGAAATAAACTTTAAAAATTTAAATTTTAATTTAAAGTGAACTTAAAGCTCGACAGGACATCAAAAACGAACGGCCTAAGACCTTATAATTCTCTAGTTCAAATTCACAAATAAGAGTAGAGAGAAATGCACTAACTTTAAGACACAGCTGCTTTTGTAATTAATTATTTCAAGCATATTTTGAATTCTCAGACACTTTAATATTATTATTTTTAATATATCAACTATTTAATATAATGTTCTTAATAGTGTCATACTCATTCGATTCTTCTGATCTCTCACCTTTAAACCTTTAAATTTCCAGCACAATAACTTCCGACTAATAGCTCAATTTAATCATTAGATACCCCTAATTTTTCTCCCAGTGCCCTGGCTGTGCCTCCCTGCCAAAGGAAGCCGTCAAGCAGCCGTCGGTTTAGAAAGTTATTTGCATGTAACGCTTTAGCTTTGGCCGCGGCCGCTCCTCAACTCTCGAGTGCTTTGCATGCAGATTTCTGATTGGCACTTGGCCAAGCGGAAGCGATCGCTAACGCGCTCTCACCTCAAGGACAATGGCATGTTAATTAGAGGGACACGAAAAGGCGGCCAAAGATATTGCCAAAATGTTTGCTCCTCACACACATACTCCACGCACCCTAATGACCCATAAACACTGGCTCAATAGGCCATATCCGCTGTCGTTGGCCAGATAACGCTCTTTCTGGCCCGCGGCACTGGCTCCGACACCTGTCGCCCTATCGCCCCCGGCCAGTTTTTGGCCAACAACCCCCCACACACACACACACATCTATAACTAATGCCAGGCCGGGTCATAAACACACAGACCCACATATAAATTCTGTTTATCAACAAACATTTTCGCTGGCCCCCACCACGGACAACAATGGCGCATAGTTGGGCGCTGGGCGGCTGTAAAACGTGAGCTGGAAGGGCTACAAGGGGGTGGCAGGCTGGGTGGGGTTCGTTTTCGGGGTGCCAGTGCCAGTGCCAGTGCCCCACCCAACCGGCGACCAAACCCAAAAACTGGCTTGCGTTTAAAGCGAGCGTTAAGGGCAAACTTTTAATTAGAAAGCAAGTACGGTCAGATGGAAAATGGGGAGCTGGGGAGCAGACTGGCAAATACGGAAACTATGCACGGGAATATTTCATTATACTCTTATGTATACACATGTTGGTAAAAGTACAGAGAAAACAAAGGAGAAGGGCTTAATAAATAATATTTAGAAACATTTTAAATAATAAATGTTGTGTATCTCTGAATTTGTACTTGGGAATTTTAAGGTGCACACTTTGCAACAAGTTTTACGCTTCATGTTGTTAATAAACACTTCCATTTAAAGAAGGTGGAAGAAGGAGAAAGAAGAAGTATCGTAAGCTTCTTTGAGCATCGTTATTTCACTCTGAATTCGTACTTGGGAATTTTAGGTGCACTCGCTGCAACAACTTTTACTCTTCTTGTTGATAATAAGAAACTACAATTTTGGGAGTAATCCTAATGAAGACAATAGAGTATTCTTAGTATCATGAGCAATACTATGTGTCTCTAAATTCACACTTCAATTTAGGAGGAAGAACTAGGAAGAACATGTATCATTAGCTTCTATGAGCAACGCCTTGTCTCCCTGAATTTGTGCTTGGGAATTTTAGGTGCACTCTCTGTAACCACTTTTACGCTTCATTTTGATAATAAATACTTCAATTTAGTGACTAATGTTAAAAAAGACGATAGAGTATTATTAGCTGCTATGAGCGATGCTAGTTGTCTCTGAATTCGTACTTGGGAATTTTACGCTTCATGTTAAAGAATGAAGAAGTAAATGGAGCCACATTATCTTCAATGAGCAATTAATTAAAAGCCATGATCATACACTTGAAATGTGATTTAATGTTGATATTTAATAATAATTAAATAATTTAGTAAATATTTAATATTTATATTAAATGGTACCAATTTAGGCTCTCCGATTTTTACAGATATAGCCTTAAGTAGACCTTTGTTTCTTCTGATAGCAATTTAGTTTATCTTGATTTACTATAATTTACATTGCATTTATCCAGCTTGAGACCCTAACAGCTCTTATAAATTTACCTGTTTATTTACTATTAAACTAAAATTCTTTTTCCTTGCTTATTTTTCTCAGTGCCTGCGTGTTTCGCCAGTGGCACTGACTTTTCCGAGCCAGCGAACTCTGCATGTCAAAGCCCAATAACGGAATTGAACGCACAATAGTTGGCAATCAACGGAGCCGAACTGGGGTAGGTTAGGGTCATGCCACGCATCAGGGAATGGCCCCAGTCAGAGCTCCATTCCAGCTCCAATTCCAGCTCCTCTTCCAGTTCCCGCTCCCCATTCCCCGATGATAAATCGCTGGGCAACTTCGCCCGAGCATCTGCATGTGTCAGCCGCTCATTAAAAAGGTATTCATCATTATCCCGACACGCCGCTGCAGTTGTCGCACCCAAAGTGAAAACGCCGCCAAGACGGGATGCGAGAATTGGATCTGTCGCTATATCTTTTGTGGCGGCGTGTCTGCTGTCAAAATCGGAACCACCAAGGGGTGCCTCCATCGTCTTCTCCTTTAGATGTTTTCATTAATTTCTCTCTGGAGTTCACTGGAGCTGTACCTCCACTTTAATCCCCAGTTGAAGTGATCGATGTTCGGAAAGAGTGCTTTACTGGGGAATTTTGCAATCTTTGCTGGTCTTACTTGTTGCTTCATAAAATGCTTTGAGTTATGGCAAAAAATTAATCTTTAACATGCATCAAAGCTAAGCGGTTTCGGCCAGGCTATATTAGTTTTGATTTATAGCAAAATATAGATGCCAAGGTGGCGAGTTAATGATATAAAATACAACTCAGCTCAGGGAGGCAAAACGTGTTGTTATGCAAATTGGTATAATATGTACATAGGTAGTCAGTCTTAAAAATAAACGTTATGGAAATCTTAATAAAGCTATTATAATACCTATAATATATTTAGCTATATATAGAAGCGCTTTCAAATGATTTAAATGAATAATAAAGAGGTATTCATAGAAATTAGGTACTCGATTGTAAATAATAATTTATTATTTAATTTTAATTGAATTCTATTTAATTTATTTGTATGTCTTTTCTTTCTTTTCTTTTTATTTCTTTATTACAATTATAAATAACCTAAAAACTTAGCTTAGCTCTTAAATTGCTTCATAAATATATATTGTTAATGGCAGAATCGATCAAGTTACTGATGAGGCCCAGGGCATTTGCGTTTCGTTGTGAACTTGGACATGTGTGACATCTCAAAGTGCAATTGTAATTCCTTGGCTTTCTTTTCTTCTCTCCCCTTTTCCCTTTTTATTTTTTTGTCATTTGTGTTATTGTGAAATTGTTCAATAATTTTTCTTTTTCTTGGCCTGTCCCGGTCCCGCTCCCAGTCGTCATCGTCATCTTCTCCCTGCTGCCTGGCCCCCTTTGAGCGATGGAATGAGATGCGTTATGCGATATGCGCGCCACTTTGGCTTATGATGGAATTGACACTTCAGTTTTTGTGACACACGGAGGAGGAGGAGGTGGAGTGCGGGACGCCCATCACAAACAGACCCGGGCACTGATATACACAAGTGTGGACTCCATGGAGTACCATATAACCCCCAGCTAGAGCTAGAGAGATGCCAGATAGTGGAGGCACAGACGCACTTCAAATGCATAAAATGGCATTTTCTTTTGTGTGTGCAATGAATGCTTTCCTTTGCCATCGGTGGTGGGCGTTCTTTTTTCTTTCAGTGGAGTGGGAAGACAGAGTTTTACGGCCAAGTGGAGTTTGAAGATGCGTTTGTTAGTGCTAATGGGGTTGCAGCAGTGCCAAAGCTCGGCACTGCCCGGGGTGCCGTCTATCAGGCCATCACTTGGCAACATACCAAACTGGAGAGAACCTCCCCCCAATCACTAGGAAATATAATTTGATAACAGCCCTCGTGTAATGGTCGTTGTGTAAATTGTTTTGGCATTACGAAAAGTTTGAGTTTGAGTTTTCTATTTCCGCTAATTGCCACAGCAGCAGCCCTGAAGCTTGCCTCGGTTTAATTTCCATTTTATTCGTTGTTCGTTGTTCGTTTCTCGTTTTCCTTTGTGTGTAATCCAAGCTGGAAAATGGCAGGGGGCACTACGTTTATATACTATATAGCCTACATAACTGTAAGTTCCCAGGGCCTCACGCTTTGTTGCACCACATTTCCCTTAACTTTAACCCATAAAACCCAAGCCAGGCACATGCGCCGCGTCGCGTCGAGAGATGTAAGAGATACATCTGATATGGCACACACGCCGGAGCCGGAGCCGGAGCTGGAACTGAATCTGAAGGCAAAAGGCGGAAAACAATGCCTGGAACAGGGCGAAAAATGGGCTCGAAATTGAGAACGAATGAGTGAAGAAAATGCCGGCGGATATATCGTTGTTCTTTATAGTCGGTTGTGGGTTGTAATGTGGTATGTATCCCGTATCAATCATAATTAGGCAGCCGCCCAGTGGACGTAAGTTTTAAGAAACACTAATGTTTTCTCCTCCGACTCTGAGAGGCATCCATCTCCATGACTTTAGGTTTTATGTTCGTGAGAATGCAATATATACACTCCTCGAATCTTGGGTTTACAGAGAAAAAATAAATATATTTTACAAATTTTACAATGAATGGCAATCATAATGAGAAATAATAATAGCCCTATGACACATCATTAAAAACTTCATTCATTAGAGTTTTTATTAGAGGCTTGACAGCTTCCTTTTATTCAAAAGAGACTTTCCCGGGGTTGAAACAAAAGTTCGACGTATCGACGCTGAATCGATATTCCACGTTAAGGCCGATATATAAAAAAATGTTTTAACGTTGCGATATATGAGCGATAAATCGATATTCTGTTTGATAGATTTTTTCAATATAATCATTACAAAACCTTACAAATTAATAAAAAGTTTTCTGATATTTTCGATAATATCGATTATTTCGATAATTTAACGATAATTTTCAATTTCGATATATCAAACTTTACGATATTTTCGATATTATTTTGAGCACAATATATATCATACCATACATTTCTTCTAAATATACATCCCTACATTATATTCATAATTTCCCATTGCCAAAATAAAAATATTTTGTATTATTAATAGAAAATTAAGTGTAAGAATAGATAAATCTGTACAATCCTTTAAAATCCTTTTACTAAGTTTCCAAATTCCAAATTTAAATTATTTTTAAATCACAAATTTAAGCGAATAAGTTAAACAAAACCAACTGAGAGCTGCTTTAAATGTTAATTGACACTAAAACCCAGACTCCTCCTCCACCAGGAACAGTTTTAATCATTCTTTCGTTAACAAAGAAATTAAGTCGTTTTAACGCCGCTTTTGTCTCAAAATGTGTTTTTTTTTTTATGATTTCTCCAAGTGCTCTTTATGCAGCTGCACTTGGCTTCATCCGACTTTCGGGGCCCACATCCCAGCACATCAAATGTTTAGTGCTTAATAAAGTGTGTTATGTCTTTCGTGTAATTATTTTTAGCTTTAGTCGCGCTTGATTGCCATGTTACGAGGAGGGGAAGGAGAGCGGAAAAGCGGGAAAAGGCATCGCAGGCGTTTTTCTAAGCGACCGCTGTCGTGTGTGGGCCCCGAAACACACACAAGATCTCAAAGGTTTTTCGGTACCAAAAACACCGAAAACCAGCCAGCCAGCCAGCTCGCCATATATAGTATGTAAATGCGAGAGTTCCACCTACAAGGTGCTTTGGGTTTGGGCTTTTGGGTTTCTATTTGCACAGGTGTTTTTAGCACCTGGGTTCATGGGTGCCTCTGATGTGTTTGGGGCATTAGTTATCATCATCAGAAGCCGCCCCATCTCTGGGGGCGTGTCCCCGTTAAGTGCTAAAAGGCATTCGACTGCACTTTTCTGTAATAATTAGCACATCATGACTTGTAAATAGAGGCCACCAGTGATGAGGGACAACACACGTTCTCAGTGGGAATCATGAGTGGCCTGCTCTACATACTCTTAATTTCAGTGACTGCACGAAAGGAAAATACAAGGTTTTTGGGTAGATAAAGAATATATACACTTACCGAACTATATACATTTTAATAATTTTTAAAGTTTATTTTTCTAATTAAATCCATATAAAGTAAGGGTTTTCTAAGTTACCTAAACTCACAAGATTTTAATTATTTAGGAAGTACTTGCTTACTTGTTTTCATATTAAAAATGTTGTTAACGCAGTAATGATTCAATTAAGTAAATATATTTTTAATATGACATGTTTTTACAATTAAAAATAATTGATATCTTCATTTTAATAATTTTGATCATTAAAAAATTACAATACAGCCAATTGGGTCAAAATTATGTTATTTTCAAAGAAATAGGGTCAAATTTTGTTTATTTATTAATAGTACCAAGAATTCCTTATTACTCAGCTGTAGCATTTTTCAAGAGTCACAAATTGCCATATAACTTTTTAAAGTTTTCTCGATGATTTCCCATTTTCAAGGCAGAGGAAACTTGAATAGTTTTGGCGGAAACTTTCATTGCTTTTCTCGTGGCGATTGCTTTTCCCACGAAAATAATTTGGCAGATGGCTTTTTGATTGCTGCTCCGACTGTTAATTTTCGGAGATGTAATGGCCCGCGGTCGAAGCTCGAACTTCGATTTGGAATCGCAGCCATCGGAGCATAATTCAATTTTCGCTTTCGGCTAAATGAAACCGGTCCGAGATGGCAGCAGCAATCAGCTAATAATAAAGATTTTAAACTAATTGGCTCATTTAACGCAAAAAAAATCATTATAATAATGACGACGATGACTGATGACTCTGCATAGATCTCGGAGTTTGCCCGGCAAAATCATGGCCTTCGGATACGTTTGGAGTGTGGGATTGTAAGTCGCCAGAAATTAATTATACAAAAGTAAGTTTGGCCATTGCAGCGTTCCCTTTTTTTATATCTTTTCCTTGTACCGCGATACCCTCCCAGTTTTGTCAGCGATTTTGCAAATTGAAAAGGCAACTCCCTGGGATCCCGCTCACGACTGGGCCCCCCCTTTGGCGACCAATGACCTTTATCGCGAAAGTCATTAACGAAGGAATTGGGGCATGGCCAAGGCGGAATGGGGAAGGAGTCCAAGTCCAAGGAAGAGGACGAATAAGAAAGGACAGCATTGATAAAGTGGAAGGAAACACATAAAAGCTGCTGCTGCTGGACATAATCGTCGCCGCGGGGGTGGAAAGGGGGGTGGCTTACACAGGGAGAACGGGGGTTTAATGAGAAATTATGAACAATTAATTAAATTTAACATGAGGTTAAAGGTATTTTCTGCGGTTTTCTGTCGGATATAAAATTAATGATTGGGTAAAATATTTGCTTTTAAAAAATTAACTAAACCTAGGAGGCTTATTCCCTATATTTCTAAAATTAAATATAAATTTTTATTAAAATTTAATTGGGGTTTCCTGAAGATTATGTGGAATTTTTAATAAACTCTTGTTACTCGAAAAGATCGGATTATTGAGTTCTTAAAAACTAAAACTGATTTGTTTATCGATGATTATTAATATAAAATCGATGTCTGCAATAAGAACATCTATAGAATCGATTCATCCCCACCTCTATAATTAACCTTTTAAATTTTAGGAACTAATTAAAATTTATAGAAAATATAGATTACTATAAATGTTAAAGACCATTCTACACTGTTAGCGACCATTCTACACTTTTATAAATTATTTTGACGGCTTGATAATTTCTAAAAATAAAGATAGATAAAGACGCATAGATTCCTTCGATTAATTTATATAAAATAAAATAATACATATTATAAAAAACACAAACATAAATGCAAAACAGCTCATCAGACTGATTAAAATATTATTAAAACGAACAAGTATGTAAAATCCAAGTCACTTTAGGGCTTAATAATAATTAATTCCTTTACTTAAAGCGCTGGCTTATTTCTTGAAATAAACTCGAATATAAATTGATTCCAATTTTCAAAGTAATGGTTGAACTCGTAGACTTATTCTAGGTGTAAGGAATTTTTCTGGTGACTTACTTGCGTGCCAGGCGCTTCCTAATTCCCGCGAACATTTTCGTTGCTCCTTTCGGTGCGCTCGCCTTTATCCGCTTTTATGTCCGTACTAATGTTGTATTGTAAATTAAATTGCCGATTTCCGGAGGGTTTCCTCTCTCTCTCCCTTTTTTTCGCTTTTTTCCCCTATCGCCAAAGGGCCAAAGGCAACAACAAAATACGGCGACACTTAAAATTAATTAAAAAAAACAGGGAAAAGCGCAAACGCAATTGTCGCCGCGCAGCTTCACTTCATGTACTTGTGCTTGTTGGTTTTTTGCTTGTTTTTTCTGTTCATTTGGTGAGTTGTTGTAGCCGTTGTTGTTGTAGTTGTTGCGATTGGCAGCTTTTGGACGCCTCATTGCAAGCCAGCAAGCAAACAAACAAACAAACAAGCCAGCTAACAAACAAATGGGAAAAACAGAAACCGAAATGAAAATCAATTAGCCTAAGTAGGCAGCTGCAACTGTTTGCCGGAGATTTATTTTCCAATAAATGCGTTTCGAGTTGTTCGTTATTCGTTTTTTTTTTCGGACGGATTGGAGATTGTGCAATCCGTAATTCGTTGGAATCAATAATCCTCAGCTGCGATCGCCATCACACCACACACTTTCAATTCACTTTTTCCCAGATCTCCACTAAATACGAAATATTTTCATATTTTCATTCACTCGGCCATGTTGACAGTCTCATCGGGTTGCTTTTGGGAGCTGAAACGAGGCAAGGAGAAATTCACACATTATTTTCAAATTCATTTTCGGTTTTGTATCATTTTTTTTTCTGTATCGAAATAAGAGAGGGCAGGGCCCCGCGCACACAAGCGATTTATATAATTGACGTGTCGAGTGACAAATTCAAAGCATTTGCTGCCAACAAGTCGCGTCGAATCGGATTTTTAGGGTCCAGCTTATGGGAAGTTACAGCATCAGCAGAAGTGTCGTAATTCTTGGTGGAAAACCACAAAAAATAACATATAATAATGCCATTTACTGCACTTATTTGATATGACATATAGATGCCTTAAAAAATGCATTAAATGGGAATTTATGAGCTGTTTAGGGAAGGGAAAATGAAGGCAGGGTCACGTTCGGAATTTCTAAAGGGGGATCTTCGGGAATTCTCCTAAAAAAAACTTCTAAGTAGTATTATTACATTTAAAGCAAGCGTAAAATATACGAAATTAAATAAAATAAGAAAAACTGAAGCGTTACATTTGTAAATCCCAGCAGATAATCCCTCCCAATGCTTACCAAGCTAACTATATTATTAAATCTATTAATTATACACAAGTAAATATGCAATTAACATTTTGCCAGTTGCTTTATGGAAGTATTTTGTTAATTTGCTTTAAATTTAACATCTTTTGTATAGTTACTAACTAAAATTCCATTAACAAGCTAACAAATACGCGCCCAGAAAATAAATACCTTAGCAAATAGAGCTGGCCACCTTTTAATGATGTTTTCGAGCCTAATGGGATTTCTAATTAAACGCCGTGAAAACTTCCTCAAACCATTTGAGTCGAAGACAACTAAGGCCTATGGTGCGAGAGGGCACTTAGTGGTCCAAACCCGCAGCCACAAAGATTTATGGTCTGTAAATTTGATAGAAGCAAGCGAAATTTGCAGAAGTCTCTGCTGGAGCAAAGGAGCATGGGAATGGGAATGGAAATGGAAATGGGGACCCACTGATAAGGTGGGCCCTGCGATCTCCGCCGGAACAGGGCACATCAATCATGGCCTCAATCTGTGTGTGACCCCCCGTCCTTTGCTTTTTGCTTTTTGGCCACAATCCAGAACGGATGCAGATGTAATTACGGAACTCGTTCGCTCGTTCGGGTGCCCTCTTCTGTGCCGGTGGTGCTAATGGCATGTATTTGGTTACAGTTCGGCCTTTCGGGCCGTGCACTTGGCTCACATATGAGAGAAACACAAGCACAGGAGCGCTCGGCGGCAACAGATAGAGATACTTTTACGAGTGCTGCTGGCCAAGCGTGACAAAGAACACGTTTTTTTCTGTCTGTACTGCCTGTACTGCCTGTATTTTCCATGTTTTCTCGCTGTTTTTCAACTACCAACCTTAGTTGCCGCCAGTGAGAGCGTGAAAGAAGCGAAACGCACCAACTTGAAGCTTCTCACGCACGCGGCGGCCTCTGTATCTGTATCTGCGGCCGTATCTGGGCCTGTGTATCTGCACCGCGCGGAGGATGGATATGGAGCAGCAGCCGAGTACTGTATCTATTGAATTGCAACACGTACAGCCCGTGCATATATCCCCCCGGTTCCTGTCTCTAATGCACTGAAAATATATATTATAAAAAATTCGTTGGAGTTTCTTTTGGTTTTTATCTGTAATTATATTTTTGGCCTAGGTTATATATTATATCTTCACAATTAATGCCCCATTTGGTTTATAAATACATTCTAATGAGCAGATAAAGACCGATAAGATAAGCAAATGTTTCTACTTTTTGCTAAAACCTTTAAAAAGTGATCCATATATAAGGGATTTGATTAGAAAATAAAGTTTCAGATATGCAAACTCATTATATAATTTATTTTCGGTGTGGAAATTATATTATAATTATGTTTATTAACATTTTTGCAATTTAAAAATATTTTTAAATATATTTACATCTAATTATAAGCTTAAAAATACCTAAAAATATAATTTAATTTTTATGCTTAAGGTTTTCATGTTAATTATATATTTCTTTAAACAAAACTTGAAAAAAACCCAACCCAATTAGGTATATTTTCAGTGTGCAGCCGCCCTTGTTATGCTTCATGTTCCGCATTTGGCTGTGCCGCTATTTCGGTTCGTTCCCCGTTTTCACGCTTTTCCCGCTTTAGCCGCTTCTCCGACTTCTGCCGCTTTTCCCGGCTTCCCATTTTCCCTTGAATGAACAACGGAACGGAAACCTGCAGCATACGATACGCCTCAGCGAGCGTGCAATTACCACCGCAAAACAGTGCTTCTGGATCCGAATCCGAATCCGAATCCCTTCTCCATTCTCCGCCATGAAAAATATGAAAAGTTTCTCAAACACAAAACACCAAAGTAGTGCAATCTCGAGCGGCAAGTGGAACTCTTCTGATTTATGGCCCATTGTATCCGACAGATACAAAACGCTTTTACCAACAACACTCGAGGCCCACAAGTGGCCACCGCCGCTGCTGCCGACGCTGCTGTTGCAGTTGCAAGCAGTCTCCCCTCCCCGATCCTCGCTCACTGATTACTTTGCACTCTTCAGCAAGTGAAATCCAAGACTCAACGCCCACAGATTGAAACACAAAGAGTTGCTCACATTTCCAGGGGGATTTCGAGAGTGGAGTAGGAGGAGGAGTGTCACCCACATGCCAACGCTGTCTCGAGATTAGGGAACAATCCCCGCTCAACTGGCCAAGGAATTCGCCTATATCGTTGCCTTTTGTGCAAAAGCAATGAAAGATGATTTCTTAATAGAACTAATTTAAGTTGGCCTAAGGCGGCCACAGCTTAATGAAGGCACAGAGAAAGAAATGAATCTTATATTAAAAGGAAGATAAATAAATAAACCAAGAGAAGCTAAAGAAAATTTGATATTATTTTGATAGCAAAATAATATTATCTTGATTCATGACACAGATAGCGCCTTTAATGCTAGAAAAATATACAAGATATTAATGACATCTGCCTGGATTTTTTTCTCTGTGAAGCTGCTTATATTTTCTTCCTCCACTTGCAGATGAAAAACGAGGCAGGAAAATGCGACGGGCAAATGTGCGAAATAAAAATTTCATAACGTGAAATTAGCGCACATAACTCGAATGCAAATGCAATTTGGGCACGTCGCTGCCAAGGGGCCTAGGGGTGTCGTGTCTTCAGAGGACCGAGGGGAAGCCCCCGAACCGATGACGAGTCGCTGATGGAGATGGCTGGCTGAGTTCGGTTCGAGTTGCTTGGCTGCCCATAAACGAAGCAGCAGCTGCATCCCTGCCAGTAACGGGATTTATAATTAAACATAAGCCCGGCGGATCCGCAGACTCAGCGACTACTCGCCGCAAAAGTCCATTTATGCCAATAAAAACATAAGAAGCTGCTTCACAGAATATGCGGCTCCTTTCGGCGGTTTTATTATTATTATTTCTCTGTATTTTTTGTTGTTTTTTGCTGACAGCGAATGTGTCGCCAAGTTGGCTACCTCACGGCCCCTGCTCTCCCCGAATATATCGAGAAATGAGAGCGCAAAATAAACAAATCATAAATCTGTGAAAAATATGCTTTATGGCTATGTGCATGACCGCGACCACCCAAAATATGCCTGATCCGTGGGCCCAAAAAAAACGTATGCGTGTATCCCGCAGATGCATAGATGCTGGCTCGTATCTATAGATACTTCTGTGCGTTGTCAGCGTTTTTGGTCTAGATTTTTATGCGTTTCACCATTTGCATTTGCCTGGCTTGTCCAATTAGACTGAAATGGCTGTGCAAATAGGAATACCCTCTCCACTTGTTTGTTTTCTAGCCAGTTTTGATGGTTAATCGAGTGAAATGCAATCAAATTTCCATTCAGGTAAACTTCTGCCACCCCCCCATCAAGTGCTGGCCATAATAAATGCCAATAAAAGTTCACATTTAACCCATAAAACTTCGATCGGGGAATTGTTACCTCGCTGCCTGGCTCTGGCTTCAGCTTTCAGCTCAATTTCAACTTTTATGGAAGTGGAAGTGGATGTGGATGTGGAGCTGGTGCTGGTGCTGGTGCTATGTGCAAAAACAACTACGGAAATCCTCTCGATGACAGGTGCAGGGGCGGGAAGTACAGGTGTGTTCGTTCGCTGTCTCGGAGCTCACTTGAATGGGCCAAAAACTACATCACGCTTAGAATCCAATTAAAATTCTGTATTTGCCAATCTGCTTGCGATTAGTGTGGCATTTATTGATGGAAAGGCTTGTAAATAATGTCTAATTGCTTGGCCAGTTGGAGGGGAAAAGTGTTTGCTTTACCTGAGGAAAAGGGGTCAGGAAAAGGCACAAGAGTGAATTATTGAAGGTAAAGGGATTAAAGGTTAATAAGAGTAAGCTCAGTACCTTGATTTTATCTATAGACTAACCCATTTAAACCCTTCTTATTTATTAAATGTGATTCTCTTTCATTTTTATTAGCTTACTATTTACTTTTTACCTCTAAGATATATTTAATTAATTTTTTCCCCTATACACTTTTCTCTTTTTTATTCTTACTATTAGAAATCCTAGACTGATTACCTTAACTCTTAAATATATATATTTATATGTCCCTTTGTGTTGTGTGTCCCCATTCACAAAAAAAAAGCACTTTGTATCCTCGCATTTTTTACGAGTCTATCGAACCCTGCTATCTCTCGTAGCAAAGCCCACCGCTGCTGCTCCCAATAGATTTATTGCCTGGCGAGGCACTGTAGGTATATCTATACATATATATGTATGTTCACTACCTCTATTTGCTCTGTCAGGTCCAATCAATTGATGGAAAATTGTTCTAGTCTAAGCCAAAGTCTCAATTGTAAAGCGGCGTGGAAATGCAAACACATTTATGCGCGGCAGGCATTTTGCGAGCTTCCTCCTACTTCTTATGATTTAAACAAAAACTATACTACAAACACACCACCCACTGACCCCGATGTTGTAAATCTCCGACTGGCTTTATCTTGAGCTCGGAGGCTATATAGAAATAAACTGCGGCAGTCGGCAGAAACTATGCCAAGGCAAGAGAGAATTCCGCCAGCTTTCTTGGCTTTTTTTTTGTTTTTTCGGGGGGGTGCGCCTTCTCAGTCTCATTCTCAGAGTGTATTATTATATTCGTGGATTCCGGCCAGATAAGCCGGAGATAAGGGAAGGGAAGCGAAGAGGCCATAAATCCGATGCGGAAGCCTCATTATTTGCTTGGGTAATTAGCGTAAATTGGAGTAACATAAGCTGGCTCAAAAGATTCGAGTGAATGGTGGACACCGAGTAATTGTATTAAGTAGCAAATTGAATAATGAAATGAAATAACCAATTAAGGGGCCCCCAGGAAGTGGCCAAAACGTAACGAAACCGAACTGAAACCGAAATAGAAAACGCAAACAAGCTCATATGACAGCATCGGCATCATTGACTAAACATATTTAAATAGTAGAGTGTAGAGTAAGCCAGTTACCGGTTTTGGAGACTCGCAGGCGACAAAAGTTCTGTTGCCAAATATTGCGGCAAGGCAAGGCAAGGCAAGAAGCTAAGAGCTAAAAGCAAAAGGCAATAAGCCAGGTTATATTAAGGTGTTGCCAAGCCAAGTAGGATGTGATGTTTGTGTTATGAATTTCTGAATCAGAACCAGTTCGGCAAGTTGAAAACTACGAGACGGGCCAAACAAAGGCTTAGAGATACAAATGCAAAGATACATATCCGACGGACGCAGACAGAGATACGGAGACACAGATACCGAGACAACGGCGTGTCGATTTCAATTGTTGACCGTAAAATGGGCTCGAGAAAAGGTGTCAAGCCAACCTTGCCGCCGTTTTATGCCTTCAAAAATTCATATAGAACTTAAATTTAAATAAAGAGAAATACCATAAAACGAATCACCATAAAATGCGAAACGTGCCCCAAACTAAGCTTATGAATAGCGCCCAGAGACGAGAGACGGCGTTGGGGAAAAAATTAGTGCGTGCCTGCAAATGGTTTGCCATGAGATTGTGCCCCATGGAATTGCGAAGAGTCAACAACTACAGTGGCTACAGTGTGCCCTCCATATCTCCATCTGAGGCACTGCTGCCTCAAGGAATTTATGATATGAGCCCAAATGAGATATGGTTATGGCTGATGTGTTTGCGTTGTCAACTGGAGTCAACTAAGGCCCGAATAGGCAGACAGTGGGGCAGACCACAGCCGGCAGAGAAGTTGGGTAGTTAAGATATGCCACTGGGATAGCGCCACCACCTAAGGCCAACCTCATGCCCCCCATCCGTAGCCGTATGCGAATGCGTATGCAAATGCCAGAGCTTATGTGGAGCAGCAACCCTGGCTGCGGGTTTATTTATTTGCCAGCGACACGAGAAGTCAGTCCACCCCCAACTGTGTTTTTTTTAGAACCTATTTTTTTTGCGTTGTTGTTGATTTCCTGTGGTTCTGTTGACAGCCAAATTTTTGTGGTAATGCTTCCTTTTCTATATATTGTATGTACATTCCAGTTGAGCGTAAGCCGGTGGCTCTGGTTAATCCATTTGCCTGTCCACTGCCGCCTGAGTTTGTGCTTTTCATTCGCATTCATTACGGAAATTAAATAATTCGGAAGTCCTTTCCTATCCTGTCTGACTTTATTTAATATGCAAATTAAATAACTCGAAAGACTTAGCCAAGTCTTCTCAATTTAATACTGAGTACTTCGGTTTCTTCTATTTAATTTATTTTGGGTTTTTATATTAATGGAAGTCTCTTGGCTTGCAGGTTGTATATTTATCTATTATTAGACTTAAGTCTGAACTAAATACAGATTTTAATATATATTTATTTCCTTGCCTAATTGCAGTGCTTAAAGAACTTAATTTTATAATTATACAGAGTTCTGTTTCAGTGGCAGAAATAAATAAAAAATTATGCAAATTAAATAACACAACAATTTAATTAGTTATAAGATCTCATCTTATATTTACCCCTTTTTAGTCGTGTTTTTCTTGAAAAGAAATACAATTAATATCAAATAACATGTTTCATGTTTTTCCTTTTGTTTCAACTTCAGTTAAAAGTATCCTTTGTGGCCGCTTACCCTGTAAACCCATTTAGGGACACCTGTTTTTGTTCAAATTAATTTGAGTTTAAACTGAATTCCCTCATCCTTTCCCCTGGCCAGTGTGCGGTGTCTTCATTCATTATGCAAATCAAATAATATCGTACATGTGTAGCCATGTTTTCTAGGCAAGAAACACGCACACCTTTTCGGACGCAGGCGCACCTTTCGGCTTCCGTATCCGGTTTTTGTTTTTTTTTTGGCGGCAGCACGTGCGTGAAAATTGCGCCAGTCGGAGGCGGGTGATGGGGTGGACCCAAAGCCATTATGATTGTTGTGGCAACAGCCGTAATTAAAATGCTAGAAATTACAGGCCCAGCCACGTTTTCGGTGTCGCCGTTTTTGTGCAGAGTTTTCTTTATGGCAATCGGCGCTAAGGTTGCATAATTCCAAGGCTGTAGAAGAGTTCTCCTCCCTCGCTGGGGAGGAGAGTTTTTTTAAGAGTTTTTTTAAGCGAATGCTTGTGCAATGAACCATCAGCATTTGGCTTACTGGCTGGCGGCTGTTGGAATTCATTAATAATTTCCAGCGAACAAATGCGGCCCTAATCTTATCAGAAATGCGTTTTCCGGGGGGTGATTCGCTTCGATTCGATTCCTCACATCTCCCATTACTCATTGAGCCATTACGGTTGCGAAATGGCTTCGGAATCGAAGTCGGTGGCAATTTCAGCTACCAAGACCCATTCCCAGGCAGCATTCCCATTGGGATTATTAATTGAATCAATGACAAACCGAAATTCAATAAACAATAACCAGGGGAGCTCTTATCGATGGGGCGCCATGTGGCGTATGCGCAATAATATTACACATACGCGCGATCCCTCGGCAAGTTGTGCAAGGCACAAGGCACAAGGCAGAGCGGCGGAGTGGAAGTGAAAATCGCCGATTTCCTTTCCGCAAGAAGTCCAAAGTAACAGGCAATCCAAGCTGTATGGCAATCGCTATCGTTATCGCCACGGTTATCAGTCCAGCGAGAGGGAGAGATAGCATCGATGACACTGATAATTGACGGAATCATTGAGCAATTGACAAGTTCATTTTGGGGACCAAGCAGATAAACAAAGCAGAGCTCTTCGTGTGGCGCCTACAGCTGCTCAAATTAACATATTTGCTGCCGACTTTGGAGGAAAAAGTGGCATATGCCCAGCGAGATAATTACAGTCAAGCCTCACCGCGTGGAAACACTATCTGTCTCGTAAAAGATAAGAGTAATGGGCAACACGAATTGCTGGAAAATAATTGAAATGTTTTATACTTTACATGTTTTTACGTTTATTTTGAACAAAGTGCTATAAGCGCTTTGGTTTATTTACTGTTTTTTATGATATAATTTTTTTTACTCGTTAAAAACCTAACTTAAAGTTATTGTTTCGACTGAGACTTAAGGAAGTCATTTAACACAAGTGATTTGTACTTAGTTTAAGCACTTTATAAATTAGAGCAACTTTGTGTTGAATACAATTGCGTTTAAACTGAGTTATGTTTGTAGTTTTTGCTAGACTTGAGGTATTTTGTGAGCCATAAAATTGAGTTCTTATTAAAAACATTTGAGTACAGTAAGTTTTGTTAAATTTAAATTAGAAAAGTTACAAGTAGAAAATTGTTATGGCCGCAAATTAAAATTGAAAAGCTAGACAACGGAAGCTTCAGAAGGTTTAAAGGTATATAAGCAAACTCATTATTATTATAAGCATTAAGAATTAAAAATATGGGTCTTTGTTTAAGTTTTGTCTTACAAATTTCTGTAGTAAAACCCAATAATTACTAGTTTCTTTGCGTTTCAGAATTCAGACCTTGTTAAAGTTCTTACAAGAGAACTTAAGACAGTTTTGGAAGTAAATATTTGCCATTTTCCATCAGGTATTATTATTTTAAAGTAAAACCAAATAAATACAACGTTTTTTAGATTCCCTAACAAGATTTCCACCCACAGAATTTCGACTGTATTGGAAGTGAAAACTAGCGATGGGGCGGGGGACAATGCGAGATAATTATATGTAAATGGGTTTTTGTCGCCTGTTGTCTTATCGGCGGTTCAAAGGGTGGAACTCATTAAGTCTGACCGAAAGTCATTGAACTTGGGCGCTAGAAACTCACTCTTGTTCTTCCGCTGGCTGGTGGCTCCTGTCTCCTGGATGCTCCTCTCTTCCGCCGGAAAATCACGACTGCGCTATCTCCTGCCTGCACTTTTTCGTATGGCTTTTTGGCCTGGACCAAGACACTAACACACGCGGGCAGCAGGTGTGTGCCTGTGTGGGTTTGTTTTTGCTTTGGCTTCTGCTTCTGCTATTGCTTCTGCTTTGTTTGTTGTTTGTCGTTTCGTTCGCTTTTGTTTGTTTTGCCGTCTGCCGTCAGCCTTTCTTTGCCTTTCGTTGCACTTTTCTGCACTCTTTTTGCAGCTGTCAACGCACAAAACGCGCTAAATTATGCCGCACACATGCTCATATTTTCTTCTTTTTTTTCGAACCGAACCGAACCGCTGCACACCTCGCACTCACAGCACACTCCAGCTCCAGCTCCAGCGCATTCGAAAACAACAACAGACGACCACGAAAGCCGGGCGCAATAGGCGATGAGCGAACCGAACCGAACGCGGCGAAGTCTCGTTGTAAACTGAGCGAAATTCGAAGTTGAGCGGCAAGTATAGCCGTCTTATACGGCGCACTCGCACAGTGCGCGTCGGCGGTATAAGTCCGTTATCTTGATTGTTTGAATTTTTACTGATGGTGCAAAATATACAGTGTTTTAAAAAAGAATAGAGCTTTGGAGCCTCATTATAAATGTTTCGTTAAACTATTATTACTAATTAAACTTATTATTATTTGTTATTAAAAATTCTGTATTTCCACGCCCCCGAAAATCATAAAAAACGTTATATTAGCTATAGTCGTAATTTTTTTGCCTTGAAGTAAAGGATAGACTTAATAAGTAGGCACTCGCAGACTTTTTTGAAAATTTGAGTAAAATCGGATAATAAACATGGAAGTTATTAAGCGATAAAGTTTCTGTGTATGCTTCTTCTTCTTCTATGTTGAGAACGCACGTGCGTGTTGCTCAACATGTCCCTAGCAACAATTGTCTTTTTTGGGTGTTGCTCAACATGTTTCTAGCAACATTTTTTTTTATTTGTCAAAATTTTCTTTTTTCCATTTCCCACAATGCTTTGGGTACCGGGTATCTCACAGTCGGTCACACTCGACTGTAGCTTTGCTACTTGTTTATTATTTTCTGAGTGACTTGGCTTCTTGTAATTTTAAAAATACATTAAAAAAAAATTAAAAAGTTTATTAAAATCATAAGATATTTGTTATATTTTTTTAACATAGAATAAAAAAAAATGTATACCGGCTACCCATAGGGTAGAATAACTTTGTGCAAACCGAGGTTGGTATAGGTCTTCAGCCGACTCGATTTAACTGTCCTTCTGTCCGATTCTCTACAAACTAAGTCAGTTTATGAGCAATTTTCATTTTGCCATTGTCAGATCGGACTTTCCGGCGTGAAATTGATATAAAGGCATTTCTAAGCCATCCATGATGGTGGGCCACACTGATATAGACTGTAGGACCAAAGCATTCTTCATTAACTGCAGAGACAACTCCCACCAAGGTATTGTTGAAGACTAGAGGTCCACCAGAGTCCCCAAAGCATATCGATTTTCCTGGAACTCCTGCGCAAATGGTATGCTTCGGAATCAGCGCAAATTTTTTACACCAGGAAATGTAATTAATATATAAGTTTATGCCTTGCAGATTTTCTGGGAAGATGTTTGGAATCCCTGTGCCTTTTTTATTTATTTGCCCCCATCCAGTTGATAAGACCAGAGATCGTGGGTCAGGGTCCTCTGTAGCCAACTGAATTGGCTGTATTTGGTTGCTGAACGAAAACGGCTTACTTAATTTCACGATGCCAATGTCGTGTTCGAGCGTATATGAATTATATTTCTCATGCTGCCTTATCGTTGACACTCCAGAAAAAAATTTGCGATATCTTTTTATCGCGGATCCAGCGACAATAAGTAATTGCTTCGTATGCCAAGGACGAAATTCTCCATTTCCCAAATTTTCATAGAAGCAGTGGGCTGCAGTTATAACAATCCTGTCGCTGTAGAGCGAGCCACCACAATAATGTTCATCATTCACCTGCAGGGACACCTGCCAGGGAGCCACCTCAATGTCAATGTCCCTTCCGCCGACGATGCGTCGTTTCCGTTGTGAACCGAGTCCTGTGGACACGAAGACGGGTGCCAAAAGCAGGAGGATAGAGCTGGTGATCATCTTGACTTTCTGTATAGAACTGGAGCTCGCATTGGCTGATGTGTCAGAGTGGCCATGAAAAGCGAAGCGAACCGATAATATATCGCGCTGACTGAAATATTTGAGCGAAACGAGTTTAATGGTTTATTTATTTTATTGTACCCTTGCAAATGAGTTTATTGCCTTTTAAAGTTGTAAATATATTTAAAAGTCTTAGATTCAAAAATTCTGAAATTCTACAACCATAGAACCAAAATAAATCCGCATTAAATCCAAAAGTTTGTCCGCATTATGGCATTCCGCATTCACTTTATAATTACGTTTTGCATCCTAGACTCCTTTATTGCGTTGCAAACTTCTGACTAAAATCATAATATTCTCGTCAAGGGTATTGTAATTTATCCAGTTAATAACTTGGCACGCTGGTGGAATTTTTTAATTTCAAGGCCTTATAAGTATATAACAGATTTGTGCTTTACCCCTTAATTTAATTTAAGATTTTGTTTTTATCAAAAAAAAAAAAAAAATAAAACAAGAGTTTAACCTTAGAAATTAACTCAAGCAGCTTAGCATAGAAATTGTCTCAACCAGTTTAGTATGGATTTATTACTTAATAATATCAAATGTAGACTCTATAGTTTTAATTGTGTATTTTCGGGTATTATTTTTATACGATCCTACATCGAAAATTCGATAACGTTTGACGTTAGATGGAATTCTAAACCGTAAAAAACAGAAAAGTTATTTTTTTTTTTCTATTATTTTCCCAATCATTCCTATGGCAGCTATAGGATATTGTGGTCCTTTTTATTTTCGTTCCAACATAAACCTGCTTGCAAAGGAAATAAGAGTAAGGTGATGCTGATCAAGAATTTATGTGTATACATTATGGGGCCAGAGATGTCTCTTTCACTAAAAAAGCTAATTAATGTATCTGCTTTAGCGTCGATATCTTAGGAAATATTTTTATGAAATCAAAACTTAAATACAGTATCTTAATAACGAATAATATGTAGTACCATTTTTACGTATAAGTTGGTTACTTTTATTATTTTTTTAACTCTGTATGTTTTTTTTAGTTATCAATAATTTTAATAATTTAGGTTGCCTTAAAAAATAAACAAATTATTTTATACTCTTAATATTCAAGTTAAGTACACTGCAAAAAGAATATAAAACATGCTAAAACCTTCTTATTTGTATCTCGGTTATTTTTTTTTTAAATAATCAAACATTTTATGAACATCATTTCAGAAAAAGATTTTTAGGGTTCTTAATTAAATAATTTTGAGATTTAAAAAAACATGTTTGACCTTAAATGTTAATGTTAGTTTTGAAGTAAACGAGCATAAATACTGATGATGGTTTTTTCAAAAGTCAGACTAAATAAAGTATAAATATAAATAATATTCCGCAAGTTTAATTAAAATAAATTGTGGTTAATATTTTTCAACAGACCGAATTTCCTACTCTTATACAGACCTCACTCACTTTACAGCCCACCCTCACTCGTATACTGCTCTTCTCTTAACAGCGCTGCTGTTAACATCGCTTGAATTCGCCGCACTTGCAACAGCTGATTGCAGCAACAGAGGAAGTTGCCGGCTTCTAGCTGTTAGCAGATAAATTAGAGAGCGAGAGCGCGAAAATGCATATGCCGTAGAAGAGTGGCTGCGTATAAGACGGCAGCTGTGGCCAAAAGCAATAACGTTTTAGCCAAGTTTAATAACCCTACAGCTCATTAGCAGGCTACAAAACGAGGAAGAATTCTACCCCCGCTTTCTGCAATCTATTTTTCAACTCCCCCCCTCCTCGTCTTCATAGCCATTTTCTTCTTCCCTTCTTCCCCCAAACATTATTAAATCATTTAGCCAAAAACTTATTCAAAATTCACAATAGCGACATGCTCAAATGCACACAATTCGTGGCTAACAAAAACCAGGGTATGGTTGAACGAGGGGGTGTTGGTTGGTAGAGGGGGAAAGAAGAGTGACTGCGAGGCGTTCGCAGGACCCTTGCATTGTTGTTAACAATCCATCATTATCGCATAGACTTCCGGCGAAGAAGGAAACGCGGGGAGTGGCAACATTGCATTACACTTCTGTGGATGCACTGTTGCAAAAATATTTTTACAAATATATAATATTTAATAATATAATTATATATAATATTTTTACAAATATTATTTAAGAGCAACACTTATTAAAAAAGCACTTGGTAACATCGGCTTGATTTGGTATTAAAATGCAATATATATAAAGTCTAGAAATACAAAAAATTAAAATACATAATATTAGAGAACTTTACAAATTACATATATACATTTTTTAAGTTAAATTTATATATACCAGGTACATATAGGGTTCAAGGTTATTATAGGCAGAAAACAATTGGGAATTATTAGAGTTGAAACTTAGTAATATTTAGTATGTTTTCTCAACATGTTTCTAGAAACATGGGAATTTTCCACCTATTTAAATTTCAATTATTTTACCAGGTATCCCATAAGCAAGAATATAATTAGAAATTAGGTTTAGCTATGATTTTAACTTATCTTTTAGGTAAATGGCTAGTATTTATAATATTAATAATAGTGAACAGGCCAAAAGTATTTAAAAAATCTATTATAAATCATAAGATTGTTTTTCAACCTTTAATTTTCAAACATTCCCCAATATTCTGCACTGCAATTCTAGTAAAATAAAACTAAACCCTGTATGTACCTCATATGTATGCATATTTAGCTCACTGTGGGCTCAGTGCTTTAGTCTGGCGCTCTCCTTGGATCGTCCTTCTTGGGTCTGCAACGCCCAACAGCCGCACACACTCGCACTCGCACTCGCACAACCATACATTTACATCTTACACTCGGCACAACCAGACACACAAATTGCCGGGTTGTGCGCTGTGTGTGTGTTTGAGTGCACGTGTCTGGCAGCCTTCGCTGGGGATTACGAGGCGCGTCGCGTCGCTTCGCTCGTCGTTCAGTGAAAGTGAGCCGCCAGCAGGATCCAGCAGGACTCAGTCAGTTGGTCGTCGTCTGGTCTGGCCGGCACCAGACCCGGCAGGACTCCACCCTCGCTCCCCCAACCCATGAAAATGTTGCATTTGCCAGCAGTTTTCTATAATTTGTGTTGTGTTGCGTTGCCCTTCTTTGGGGGTGGCTTAACGGCTTTCTTTTTTTGTTGTGGCGGCTGCGGTTTATGCAAATTAGCAAAGTTAACATTTGCCAAATTGTCGAAAAATTTCATTTGGCCAACTCATCCTTCGAATGGTTTGTTTGTTTGCCTTGGCAGCGCAGCAAAAAAAAAATGTAGCCATATCAGTTGTCATAATGTGTTTATTGTTAGAAATAAAAATATAAAATAATAACAAAAATAAATTATATGTATTCTTGATCAGCATCAGCAGTCGAGTCGATTTAGCCATGTCCGGCTGCCCGACTGTCCGATTCTATGCGAACCACCTCAGTTTTTGAGCTTTCTTCCTTTTGCCATTGCCAGATCGGACTTTCCGGCCTGAAATGGCATTTATAAGCCATCCATGATGGTGGGCCACACTGGTATAGACTCCATGACCAAAGCATTCATTTTTGGCCTCTCCACTGACAACGCCCACCAAGGTATTGTGGAATACTAGAGGTCCACCAGAGTCCCCAAAACATGCCGAATCTCCTGGAAATCCTGCGCAAATAGTATACTCTGGAATCCACTCATGTTTTTTACACCAGTCAATGTAGTTAACATATAGGAGTATGGCTTGCTGATTTTCTGGGTAGGCGTATGGAATCCCTGTTCCATTTTTATATATTCGCCCCCATCCAGTTGATAAAACCACGGATCCTGGGGCAGGGTCCTTTATAGCCAACTCAATTGGCTGTATTTGGTTGCTAACCGAAAATGGCTTACTTAATTTCATGATGCCAATGTCGTGTACGAGGGTAGAAGAATTGTAATTTTCGTGATGCATTTTAGCTGACACTCCAGAAAAAAATTTGCGAGATCTTTTTATCGCGGATCCAGCGACGATAAGCAATTTCTTAATATGCCAAGGAAGACGTACTCCATTTTCCAATTTTTCATAGAAGCAGTGGGCTGCAGTTATAACAATCCTGTCGCTGTAGAGCGAGCCACCGCAATAATGTTGATCATTCACTTGCAAGGACACTTGCCAGGGAGCCAGCTCAATGTCTATGTCCCTTGCGCTGATGATGCGGTGTTTCTGATGTGAACCGAGTCCTGTGGTCACGAACGCGGCTGCCAAAACCAGGAGGATAGAGCTGCTGATCATCTTGACTTTCTGGATAGAACTGGAGCTCGCATTGGCTGATGTGTCAGAGTGGCCATGAAAAGCGAAGCGAACCGAAAATATATCGGCTGATTAAAAGATTTCAGCGAAACGAGTTGAATTTTTTATTAACTTTTCAAAGTTGTAAAAATATTTTAATGTTTTAGATTCCAAAATTTAGAAATTCTTACAACCATAAAACAATATCAAAACCTTATATTATTTATTCCCCCATCAAAATCCAAAAGTTTTTCCGCATAATGCTGTATATTACACTTTATAATTACGTTTTGCATCCAGGACTCCTTCCTTGCGTTACAAACTTCTGACTAAAATCAAAATACCCTCGTCAAGGGTAATTTGGCACGTTGGTAAAAAATAATTGAGTTTCAAGGCTAAGTATATTGCAGTTTGGTACTTTAACCTTTAACTATAAGAATGTGGAACATCTTTAATTAAGATATGGTATTTATGCCCGGTACCCATAGGCTATGCAATAGCAGGAGGAAGTTATTTCCGATCCATAAAGTATATATATTCCTGATCACAATTCATCAATGATTCATCAACAATTTCACCAATAGTTCGTTAACTTTTCATCAACAAGTCCCAGGGCGAATTCATCGGTGATTCGTCAACATTTCATCGACACAAACTGTTATTTTTCATCAACAGTTTAGGCCAAAAATTCAACAACAATTCATCGATGATTCATCTTTAATTTCATCAATAGTCCATCAACTTTTCACCAACATTTCATTGATGATGCCTTGGCAGCGCAGTAAAAAAATATAGCCATATCAGTTGTCATAATGCGTTTATTGTGTTTTTCTTACCCATGCAGGGCATTACAATTTTAGTCAGAAATAAAAATATAAAATAATAACAAAAATAAATTATATGTATTCTTGGTCAGCATCAACAGTCCGACTGTCCGACTGTCCGATTCTATGCTAACCAACTCAGTTTTTGAGCTCTCTTTATTTTGCCATTGCCAGATCGGACTTTCCGGCGTGAAATTGATTTAATGGCATCTGTAAGCCATACATGATGTTCTGCAATACTGGTATAGATTGGAGGACCAAAGCAGTTTGAATTAACAGCAGAGATAACTCCCACCAATTCTTTGGCGAATACTAGAGGTCCACCATAATCCCAATGGCATCCCGAATTCGGTATTCCGTAATATCCTGCGCAAATGGTATGATTTGGAGTATTACCATATTTTTTACACCACCATTTTTCTTTAATAAATACGTTTAAGCCTTGCAGATTTTCTGGCTCGGTGTCTGGGCCTCCACTATTTATTTGCCCCCATCCAGTTAATAAAGCCCAAGACCCTAGGGCTGGATCCTTCATAGCCAACTTAATTGGCCGTATTTGGTTGCTGAACGGAAATGGCTTTCTTAATAGCATAACGCCAATGTCGTGTTCGTTTGTCGAATAATTGTATTTCTCGTGGTGCCTTTTCTCTGACACTGCAGAAGCATATTTGCCGTATCTTTTTAGCTCCGATCCAGCGATAATAAGGATTTGCCTCGTATGCCGAAGACGAGGTGGTCTTTCATATCCAAAATAGAAGCATAGGGCTGCAGTTATAACAATCCTGTCGCTGAAGAGCGAGCCACCACAATAATGTAAACCATTCATTTGCAGGGACACCTGCCAGGGCACCTCCTCAATGTCCATGTCCCTTCCACCGATTATGCGGGGTTCCAGTTGTGAATGGAGTCCTCTGGACATGAAGGCGGCTGTCAAAAGCAGGAGAATAGAGCTGCTGATCATCTTGACTTTCTGGATAGAACTGGAGCTCGCAATAGCTGATGTGTCAGAGTAGCCATGAAAAGCGAAGCGATAATAAATCGGCTGATTGAAAGATTCGACCGAAACGAGTTGCATGGTTTATTTATTTTATTATACCCTGAAAATGAGTTTATTGCCTTTCAAAGTTGTACAAATATTTTAATGTCTTAGACTCGAAAATGCTGAAATTCTTACCACAATATCAAAACCTAATATTATTTATTCCCCCATCAAAATCCAAAAGTTTTTCCGCATAGTGCTCTATATTACACTTTATAATTACGTTTTTGCATCCAGGACTCCTTCCTTGCGTTACAAACTTCTGACTAAAACATAATACCCTCGTCGAGGGTATGATAATTTATCCGGTTTGTAATTTGGCACGTTGGTGGAAAATAATTTGGTTTCAAGGCTAAGTGTATTGCAGTTTGGAGCTTTAACCTTTAACTTTAAGAATGTGGAACATCTTTAATTTAGATATGGTCTTTATGCCCGGTACCCATAGGCTATGCAACAGGCGGAGGGAGTTATTTCCGATCCATAAAGTATATATATTCCTGATCAGCATCAGCGTCTGTCTGTCTGTAAGTCTGCCTGTCCGATTGACTGTCCGTCTGTCAGTCCGTCCCCTGCAGTACCAACAATTCATCAACAATTTCACCAATAGTTCGTTAACTTTTCATCAACAAGTCCAAGGGCGAATTCATCGATGAATCGTCAACATTTAATCGACACAAACTGATATTTTTCATCAACAGTTTAGGCCAAACATTCAACAACAATTCATCGATGATTCATCTTTAATTTCATCAATAGTCCGTCAACTTTTCATCAACTTTTCATAAACATTTCATTGATGATTTATTAACAAAAAACTGGGCTTTTCATCAACATTTTAGACCAAAAATTCATCAACATTTCATCGAACTGTCGTCGGTTCGGCCGAAGACGAAGTCGGCGCCTTACTTTGAACGTTGATGACAACGGCCTATTGATGACAGCTTATTCTGCAAGCTCTATATGTCCGTCTATCTGTCCGTGTGCCTGTCCGAAATTGATCGATTTTCAAAAATTTCAAACTTCCTTTTGTTCTTTGTTTAAATCAAAATAATCTTAATATTATCCTATTTTATATTTTTTGAAAATTTTAATTGTACCTCAAAGGTTTGAGTAAAATTAAATTAAATAAAAATATAACTAACCAGAGGTCCCCTGGATGTCTTCTCTTCAGAAAATGTTTAAAACTTAAATCAAAACTCGAAAGTTAAAAAAAAGCTTAAAAGATGTTGACCAAAAGTAAAAATATGCATAAATACATATTGACAAACACAAAACCAGAACTTTTTAAAGCCCTGGTTAGATTTAATATTATATTAATATATTCCAAGGTATACCTCAAGTGATTTAGCAAATAATTTCCATCATATGTGACTAATATAGTAATCCACAAGTGAAGAGGGCCAGGCATGCGGAAGTGGGAAATGCGAAATGCTGAAAATCCCAGAAGAGAGCTGTGAAATCAAAGCATTTTCGGATTCTTTTGATCAGCAATGTGTTAGGATATAGACGTAAAGCCCCTCCGAGTTGGTTCCTCCTTCCCTAGCTCCCTGTTCCTCCCGGAGTTCCCCTCGTTCTTTTTCTCTGACTTTATTAAGGCAGATCTTCGGCTGTCACCCGGCCAAGTGACAGCATGCACCTGCACGAGAGACTTTCCCGAGGGGGAATGGTGGAGTAGGCAAGGAGCACCGAGAAGGAGAGCCATGGCTGAGGAGGAGCTATCTATCATAATTAGATTTCGTTCTGTGCTGAAATGTCGTAACGGGAACGAGATGCGTGCGCATAAATTAAGTGCCGAGTTCTGCGGGACTGAGCGACCGCACTTCCCTCCCACTGACACAGCGGCAAATAGAGCGCCTAATAGGATTTTATTTAATTTCCGTCGCCCAAGGATTTTGCTAATGAGTTTTTTAACCTGCCCGGAGGCAGGAGCTGCCCTGCGGAGTCGTAGAGGGGGTCAAACGGCGCCCAAGTGAGCCATCAGCATATTTGAATAGGAATGGAGTCTTGGCTGGAATCAGGTGGAGCCCCTTTCGGAGCAGCATAAACACCGGAGATGACGGCGACTTCTGTTTGATAAACACACAGTTCGCTCCGAAAGGATGCGAGGGCTGCCAGGGAGCCAGTTCGTTCGTCCTTTGTCTGTTTGCTAGGATACAGCTACTCGGCACCGGCTCCCCTTGTTGCTGTTTGCAGAAGCTACTGCTGCCATGGAGTTTAGCGAACTTGGCTTGGATTTTCTTTGTGTCTGAACCGCCTCAGCCTCCGAAGGGGAGACAATGGCTTCAGCCAAGTGAATTGCCCTGGGAACGCACTTTTGCTCCGCATTTTCGGTGTGAAATTTATGCTGCACTCGGCTAATTTAATGCCATACTATTTTTGCATTTTTTCGCAACATAACTAGTGGAAAGGGCGGCTATTAACTGCAAGTGCAATTGATATGATTTGTGCCGCAATTTGCATAAATTAGCATACAATGCGTGGCCTGCCGTTGCCGGCACTTAACCATAATTAGATATATGCACTTGGGGCCGCCACCGTTTGTTCAGGTAATTAAATGCATTCACAGCCAGGCGATTTTCCCACTCAAATACCATACAACCGTACTTTCTGTTGCGAAACTGTAAGAAATAACCAAACAAGGCAAGGAAAATAGTAATTATCTGAAAAATTAACAAGAAAAATGTTGTCTGAACAAGCTTTAATAAGCTGGGATCAGAAAAATAACCAAACAGACTCTAAATTAACTTAGGAAGGGGCAAAAATTATACAAACTGTTTGAGTACTTTCGTTAAATTAAAATTTATTTATTTATATATAATGCTGGCCCTTAAAGCTAGCATTTAAGTTAACATTATTTAATAAACTGCAGGACTCCATCGTCGCTTTCCCAACCCATGAAAATGTTGCATTTGCCAGCAGCTTTCTTTAATTTGTGTTGTGTAGCGTTGCTTTCTTTTTTAGTCTTCAAATTAGAAAAGTTAACATTTGCCAAATAGTCGAAAAATTTCATTTGGCCAACTTATCCTTCAAAAGGTTTGGTTGTTTGCCTTGGCAGCGCAGCAAAAAAAAAATATACATATCCATATCATGTTTTTATTGTGTTTTTGTTTTACCCTTGCAGGGTATTACAATTTTAGTCCGAAATATTAATATAAATTAATAACAAAAATAAATTATATGTATTCTTGGTCAGCATCAACAGTCGAGTCAATCAAGCCATGTCCGTCTGTCCGTCTGTCCGATTCTATGCGAACTAACTCAGTTTTGGAGCTCTCTTCTTTTTGCCATTGCCAGATCGGACTTCCTCGTCTGAAATGGATTTAATGGCATTCATAAGCCATTTATGATGGTGGGCCACACTGGTATAGAACATAGGACCGCAATATGCAATAAAACCTCCAGGGAAAACTCCCACCAAGGTATTGTTGAATACCAAAGGTCCACCAGAGTCACCATGACATTTCGTTTGTCCTACGCAAATGGTATGCTCTGGAGGCAGCTTATGTCTACACCGGTCCATGTTATTCATAAATAAGAGTATGCCTTGCAGATTTTCTGGGTAGATGCCTTCCAAATTTAATGGCGCCCATCCAGTTGATAAGACCACAGATCGTGGGTCAGGGTCCGCTATAGCCAACTGAATTAGCTGTATTTGGTTGCTGAACGGAAATGGCTTCCGTAATTTCATGATGCCAATGTCGTGTTTGGAGGAATCAGGATTGAATTTCTCGTGGTGCATTTTCGCTGACAGTGCAGCGAGATATTTGCGGGATCTTTTCAATTCGGATCCGGCGAGGATAATGAATTGCTTCGTTTGCACAGGACCACCTCCAAAATTATATGGAAAATAGAAGCACTGGGCTGCAGTAATTATAATCCTGTCACTGTAGAGCGAACCACCACAATGATGTTCACCTGCCAGGGTGCCTCCTCAATGTCAATGTCCCGGATCTGCCGGTGTTTCTGTTGTGAACCGAGTCCTGTGGACACGAAGGCGGCTGCCAGAAGCAGGAGAATAGAGCTGCTGATCATCTTGACTTTCTGGATAGAACTGGAGCTCGCAATAGCTGATGTGTCAGAGTGGCCATGAAAAGCGAAGCTGACTGAAAGATTTGAGCGAAACGAGTTGCATGGTTTATTATACCCTTCAAAGTTGTAAAAATATTTCAATATTCTAGATTCCAAAAATTCTGAAATTCTTACAACCATAAAACAATATCAAAACAATATTTATTCTTTCCTCATTAAAAATCCAAAAGTTTGTCCGCATTATGCTGTATATAACACTTCATACATTGCTTTTGCTTCCAGGACTCCTTTATTGCGTGGCAAACTTCTGACTAAAGTCATAATTTCCTCTGGGCAAGGGTATAATAATTTATCCAGTTTGTAATTTGGCACGCTGGTAGAAGTATTTAGTTTCAAGGCTAAATATAATGCAGTTTTGTGCTTTAACCTTAAACTTTAAGAATGTGAAACATCTTTAATTAAGATATTTAGATTATACAACAGAATGTTTCACAAGAATGTGGAACAACTTTAATTAAAATTTTTAGATTATACAACAGGCAGAAGGAGGCATTTCCGACCCTATTAGGTCTTGATCAGCATTACTAGCATTACCAATAAATTAACATTATATAATAAGCTGCATAGAAATTCAACGAATAATTCAATTGCAAACAGGCAATAAAAATTCATTGAATCACGTCCCATTTCTATGCACTAAATGTATCTCTGACTCTACACACGCATGGGTAGTATCCATTTCAATAAATTTTCCTTTGATACAGGCTGAATTAATTTCAATTTAATATATATAAAAACCCCACGCTAAAAAAAACTTTATTCAATGCCCATCGGATTAAATCAGATAAATGGCCGCTAACAAGCCACAAACTTTTTGCGGATGAAACGTACATATTTTGGGCCAAAACTAAACACAGACCATAACTGGCTTTTAAGTCTCGTCTGGGTATGTTGTTGTTGTCCCGGAAAAAGAGTGTCCCAACCCCCGGATAACTGCGCAGTAAATTGAATCAGTGTCGAGGCACTCCAGTGAATCCTTTCGCTCATATTTGAATACTTCACATTCCTCCTGGAAAGGCACTTGAATCACCCCACTGAGGACATGGCTACGGGAAGACGGGATGATTATGAATTCATTTATAATAATTTAGTTTGAGTTATGCGTGGAACACTGAAACCCACTCAGCCTGGAATCCCATAATGAGCATATTCTATTAGGCGGGAGCCGGGAGGCGGTAGTGCTTCCACCCTTGAGACCCGGGGGTTGGAAATTAACAAAGCACAAATCCTGGACACATGTTGCATTCAAATGTCCTTTGGCGGAGTCTGGGTAATGCCGTGTTGTGACAAACCCCAAATCACCCGAGCTGACGGATCCGCCAGCCAAGACCCAGCCGGAATCCCTTTGAAGCCGATAAACATTTGCACCCGCAACCACCAAAAGCGACAACAACGGCGAGTCGCTGGTGGGAGGCAGGAGACCTCGACTGCATCATCCGACAGACAGACAGGCAGTCAGGCCAAAGGATACGCCAGGAAGTTGTTTGGACGGGCATCAAAAAGCTTTGCCCACCTCCCCTTCATCTGCATTTTCCGCCTTTCCGTTTGCCATGGCTTTCCCTTTTTTTGGGGGATTGATAACTGACACGCAGTAGCAACCGAAGGTCCGGGACGGAGACGTATTTGTTTAGCATAATGGATCTGAGCTACTCCGTGCTCGTATAATTGAAAATCGAATCAAATCGCGTGAAATTTAATCAAGTTAAGAACCCTGGAAACTCGAGAGCTCCGGCAAGCCCAACTCCAATCGGATCGGGTTTAGAGTCAACTCCCCAGGCGGACTGGCGAGGAAATGGAAAAATTAGCACAAATCCATGTGATAAACTGGCTACTATTTGCTTTGAATCGAGTTACTCCACATAACCCCCGAGCACCGAGCTCCGAACTCCGAACTCCAAAAGGATAGCCTGATAGCCAGGGGAAGAGACCACTAAGCGCACAGGAAGCCCAACGGAGCGGATGCCACAGCTCCGGCCAGCTAGACTCTAATGCACGATTAATGCCCATTCCCAGACGCACCCACAATGTGCGATGTGCATTTCCTAGAAAATACAGTGGGACTTCTTCATAAACTTTTCAAAAGAGCAAACTTGGACCCTGAATAAACAAAAACCCTGAATAAAACAAATAAGTTGCTGGACAAGTTAACTTATAGTAACTCCACTGTAGATGGCTGATGTCGTAGGCGAATGTCGATGGCATGTCCATTTCGAAAAATTAAGCCCTGTAAGCGGCTTTCATGCGACTTTGCCTCTGACTCGCTGGCATTTCCTCGGCCATCTGGCCACTTGGGCCCGGGCCATGTGGAGCTATGTGGAGCTATAATGCGCAGAAGGAGTCACTTTCATTGACGACCCTTTATTTGATACCATCAAAGTCATCGCACATATAATTCCGTAAGCAGATTTGCCACTTCCTCCTCACTTGATGGAGCGACGCCGGTTGCTGCCAAAGATGAACAGGTGTTTGGCCCGGGTGAGTTCCCGAGCTTCGCGCTGACTGAGCTCGTACAGCTCCTTCTCCAGACGCTCGATTTCGGCTGCCATGGCGGCCGGGGAAAGCAGCTTCAGTTCTAGGGGAAGTTTTACGATATTTGTGAACCTATCACCTCTGGGATCTGGGCTTACCTTTCATTATGCGCTCCTCCTCCTCGCTTGTCTTCTGCTGGCCACCTGCCTTCTTCTCCTCCTTCTCAATGATGGAGTCGACTTCTTTGCGATCCTGCTGACCGTCCTCCGTCTCCTCTTCGGTGTCCTCGTTGGAACTGTCCGCCAACTGTTCCGACTCCATTTCCTGGAGGTCATTCGAGGGCTCCGCGTTGGTGGGACTTTGGCCTTTCTTAATGGATTTCTGCATATTTTCCGTCTTTTTGCAAAGTTTTTAAGTGCTTGAATTTCTTCTTCTGCCTTTCTGTCACACAGAGTCGCATTTGAGGTGAGTTACAGCGGCGTTGCCAGCCCGAAATTGCCTAATTGACCTCATTCAACTCGCTAATAGAAAATACGAAAACAGAAGCGACCCAGATATTAACTTTTATATACCCGAAACTTGCTGGAACGACAGGTTTTAAATCCATATTTTGAAGCCACCCTCGGCGAAAGTTTCTCGCAGCCTAATGAGCTGTACAAAATTAATTGTCACCACAGGAGGGTTGTCGTCTTCAAAACGAATGCGTATTATGCAAATTTCCAGCTATTGCCAGGGTTGCAGCCAAGGTCAGCGCAGGAAGCCCTGCAAAACTGGGGACGGCCCAGCCCAGCCGGCCGTTAGAAATCGTTTTCAAAGGACTCGGCTTCTTGTAAACAATCCATCAGCAGGCGATTCCCCATCCTCGAAATTCACCTCGACACTCAGGGGCGTAGTGGAAATATATTTAAAGGGGTTTTGTTTTAAATTGAATTAAAATTAAAATTAATATTAAAAATTAAATTAATTCTAATGGCATATTAATATAAACTACTACAAGCTTCCTTTTTATACAATTTATATATTTAAAATAATAATAATAAATAATTTTAATTTAGGAATCTTTGCAAAAATATCTTGAGAGGAGTCTTAACCCTGTGAACCCCCTGTGACTCAGCCACTGCCTCCCTTCTCTTGGGCGCACGTGTCCCATTGCTTGGGTGGCGGCTCAACAGCCAAAGGACATCTCCATGGAATATGTGTCGTGATGGAAACAAAGGGACGCGTGCCCATTATTCCCCTCTGTCCATGTGTTCTGGGTTCTGTCTGTTTTTGTAGCTGCTGCTTTATGGACAAAGTTTTCGGGTAAAGTATCGCTTATACTGGGGCCCGCGCGAGCGACTCATGCAAATTGAACAAGTTAAATTTTAGAGGGGTCGCGTTTCGATCCATCCGCCGCCGCCTCACTTCGAGGACTACTCCCCGGGGAGTCTCCTGCCGATGTCTGTGTAAACACAGTTTGCACTGTACAATGGGCCCCATTACGCTGCAGTTTATTTGCAAGGATTTCGGCCTCTGCCCGTGTTATCATCCATCCGGCACGTGCCACTCGCATCTGGCCGGGAATGGGAGGCCTACTTGAGCCTGCTGCTGACTTTGATTTGTTCAAATCGCTGCTTAATGGATGTTAACATGATCCAGAGAAAAAAAAATCAATTGATTACGATCTAATACATTATAGAAATTTGAAAAGGTAAAGGAAGAGGCCAACTTCTTCTTTATTATTTCTTACATTAGTAGAGTTAATTTTTAATTAAAGTTTTTGAACTAGAATTGCCAACATTTTTGAAAGTTTCCTTATTTTAAGGTTTAAGTATCCGCTTAAGTTTGTAACAGCTTTACAATAAATTTATCGATTGCTGAACGATAACAGGGGAGTTATTTTACTTTTCAACACTACTTTCTTTTCTTTCTTTATTATAATAATAGATAATACGTTTTGAAGATATGAAAACCAATTAGCTTCAATAAGCTTTTTGAACGTTACATTTTCCTATGACTTAAATATTTCTTTCTCTGCATTTTATAGGCCAAAATTGTATTTTTTTTTGATAAAATCACATTCGAACGTTACATTTTCCTTTAATATAACATTTTCTTTCTCTGCATTTTATAGGCCGCAGTAAGCACTGTGACAAGAGAAACGCCTGAGGCGTAAACAAACCAAACAAAGCAGCGGAGTGCTGGCCAAAACAAACGAACTGGCCAAAGACACAGACACTCGCACAGACAGAGACAGAGACTAGACGAAAAGTCGGTGGCAGGACAATGTCCTAGATCCAGAATTGACCCAAGACCAACTGCCAAGTGTCCTTTGCCAACTGCCGCCGCAGCAGAAGCGAAGCTGCAGCTGGGCCGCCATTTAAATTGAATTAGAGGCGCGCTCCCTTAGTAAGTAGTTCGTGCAGAATTGCCAATTTTAATGAACGGCTTTTTCCCATTTCAGCCATGCAAATGGCCCATTTAATTGGATTAACGCACATTTCCGCTGCGTCGCTGTCGCTGGCCAATTTATCACTGCTTATGTTTATGTTTATGTTTATTTATGCCGCGTTTTAATTATGCGCCACAGTTGGAAGTGTGCCATGCGGAGCTGGGAGATGCGGATGTTTGCCTCGTTGCAAGTTGCAACTGCTGCTCCCCGTCTCTTTCTTCTCGCTTATACCTCTCTCTTTTCAGTCTTTCTTGATTTACTGCCAGATCCATTGTGAATGGCTGTCGATTGCAATCGATACGTTGCATACCTTATATACTTATATATATTTTAGAGCCGACTCGCCGCCGCCTCTCCTCCAGAAATCTGACAGCCTGGTGCGAATATCCATCGGCTTGTATCTGATTCGGGATGAATGCCGGTGTAATTTGAAGTCTTGTTTGTGGTTCGCTAATTCCATTGCTTCAACGTCGATTGCCGCGATTGTTGTGTATCGATAACCGAAACGAGACGGGTGAAAGTAGCGGCTCATTTCGGGCCAAATCACATGCATATTTTTGGGGCTAAAACATGGTGTTTTCTGGTGGCTTGGAATTACTTAATTATCTGCTTAAGAAAGGGTACTGTTAAGTAAAGTATTGAAAGTACATACATTAATATGTAGCAGTCATCGAAGAAAAGTTATCGTTTATAGACAATCGTTTGCTTTTTATTTTTTGTAATCTGTATAGTGCTTATAGGTTGGCCTTAATGCTGTCTGTTGCTCTTTAATTTCCTTTCATTTGAGCTTACTTTTTATTAGAAATTAATTTTATATAGCCAACCTGTAATCGAGTTTTATCGATATCTTTTAGCAATCGCTCACTTTTGGCTTACAATATTTTAAATAAAGTTAAGTTGACTTGAAAACATAATCTATTATTGGCAAATAGAATGCAAAACTCTCAGCTTATCAAAAAAGCCACTCCAATATTGCCTGTCATCGAAAGACAGGCTATCATGGCTGAGCAATCTGATTACATTCATTCGAACAGCCCCAGGAATTAGGTTGCTTTTGAAATAAACGAAAATCCTTCCAGTTTGCTGTCAAGTTTGATAAAGATGAAGAATAGCCACAGAACCATGAATGGAGCAGCGCCCGCGGTGCCGACGGAATGGAAAGTGGTTTTGCCTGAAAGGCTCCTTCAATGAGCCAGCACCGGCAGCAGCAGGAGACATTAAATTCGAGGGAGTGGATGGGATTGGCGGACTTGTCCGACACGGTTTAATGTCGTCTGTGCTCGCCGCCGACGTATGAATATTTATAATAGATACTTATCTTGCACCCTTTCGCAGGACAGCGAGCACAGGACTCCCAAGCCGGCTTGAATTTACGGTCGTGGCTCTGGCTTATTAATTGCCCGCATACACGAACGCGAGTCCTGGATCCTAGCTTCCCCTAGTCGTTGTGGCCCTGTTCCCTGTCACTCGCGTCCTTGGCGACCTGTCGCCACCAAATGCAAAACATAAAAGGCATAAATATTAAAAGCCTAATTAATTTTAGGTCGCCGCCTGGCTGGAGTTATATTTTATTACAAAACTGAACGTCAATAATTGCACGCCGCAGCGTTCGGGTCGGCTGCAGGTGTGAATTATTCGAGTTCACCTGCCTGCCGGGGCAGAGGCAGGCAGGTTTGTCACTTAAATATGCTCGAAAATTGTTAAATAATTAAAGCAATTTACAAGGATTTCAGCAGGGAGCAGCAGCTGCCGCACAGAGGAAAAAATGTGACAGTGAACTGAAGAGATTACAGAGAGGAGGAAAATTCATTTCAGTTGTAGAAATTCCTCACAAAAAGTTTATAGTTTTTCACAAATTATTTTATATTATTATGTATGCATATTTTCTAAGAAGGAATATTTTAATAAACATATTTCTGTAAAAAAACAAAATATTTACTGATCAAAGCTCATAAGTTATAAAGTTAGTATCAATTTTTAATATTTACCTATTTATTTTCTTTATTAAAACCTTTTACTATAAATTATCTTTAAATATCAGTGTATCGGAATGTTAAACCAATTATAAAAGACCATAAATTTCTGAAAACCTAGCTCTCAAGTTTTTTATAATTATTTGTATTAATTTTAACATCGTTTCTGTTGCCATTACTTTCAGGGCACTGCCATTTCTCATTTTGATATTGGTATAAATATACACATAAATATAAGTATAAAATATTGTAGATTTTTTTGATGGTCGAATTTATCATCATTAATTTGTTGCTGTGCATATATTTTGGCGACATTCCTCAGGAGCTGCATTTAGCCATCCATCGACCAGAGGTCGGCCCTTTCGATTGCCTCTGATTGATGAGTGGTGCATTGCAATGCTCTCCAGATGAGGGACACTCGAAATTCAGACCTTACCTTTGCTGCTAATGTTTCAAGGCGCCAACAGGTGAGTGCATGGAGCAGAGCAGTAAAAGTGGTCTTGCTTTCAGCGCTGCAGGTGCACTGGGGTATGGAGTCTCGTCTCGCTCGGAATCGAAGTCTCAGCCATTCACCGTTTGTGGCTATCAGCGATATTGATGGATAACGAGTTTGAGGCCGGGAAAAGTGGGTGAGTCGGCAAGTAGCCGGCATCGTAATTCGCTTTTCCATTAATTGATATGCGGCCAGTTGCCATCCAGTTGCATTATTCATATGCATTTAGCCAGAAGAGAGAGAAAACTCCGCTGCGCCAAGTCCCATTTAATTTCGATTTTCCAGCAGTTTCCCTTTGATCAACTGTCAGAATCCGACAGAGCAGATCCAATCCTTTCAAGCAGCATATCCGCTTGACAAAATGTTCTGCCTTTGAAGTTCGGCGGAGTCAGATGAAGTTTCTTGGACATCTAATTATAGTGTTCTGAGTGGAAGAGCGGGAAAAACAGACGCATTAACCGTGATTTCCTCCAGCAAAGTAGTTAAAATTGAGGAGACAAACAGGCGCTCCCCGACTTTTGACCCAGATAGCCGACGTTTGGCTTTATTTTCGAGAATTACCTCGTGGAGATGCGTCAGAAACTTAAGAATGGAATGGGTATCATGTGGACGAGGACGGAGCGAATGGAGGATGAGGACGTGCGACCACCAAGACGCTGTCTGCGGCAATCTCTCGGCGGCGCCGTCGCCACTCCGTCTGACCCAGTTTTATATATATTTCGTGGCAGACAAATTGTCTGCGCGATATGTTCGCCCCACAGATTGTTTATGATGCTTTTGAACCCCGCTCGCCTTTACAGAAGTCGCAAAAAACATTCGAAACGACGCAGAAATCCGAGAAAACCTCGTGAGGTCAGAGAAAACACATCCCGAATTCAATTATGGCCAATTTTCTGGGGGTAAACGGGGTCCAGCTAATATAATGGAGATAACCGCTACATCACCTCACCTAACCACCCAACAACACCTTCACTTTGGCCACTACTGCCAATTAGACTCGGCTTGGCCTGGCCAAATTTCAATTAACGTCAAGAGCAATCAACGGAACTTTCCACCCAGATTGTCTCTCTTGTCGGCCGAGGAAAAGTTTGAACCCTGAACTTTGCTGCATTCTGGGCTTTTCAATTATTTAAAAACGAAAAACCAGCTGCCGGCTAGTTGCATAAGCTACGGATTGGGATTCACTTCACTGGGAAAAATAAATTTATCTCATTTTTATTATCTACAAAAATGTGCTGTTAAGAGTTTCTTAATTTAAATTCGTGTGTGATTAGCACTAAATAGACTTAGGTAAAAATTATAATCGTAAGTCCCCCGACTTGTGTACCTTTGACCTTATACCATTCTAAAGTTATAGTTCGAACTTTCTAAGAACCTCAAAAACAAAAAGGTAACCTAAGAAAATAATTATAACTGTAATAACAAGCCATAAACAAATAGTAATTATGTATTATATAACCAGAATTTAAATAGCTCCTTAACCTATCATTAAGTATATTACAAATTTTTCAATTATCATAAAATGCTATTCACTGGCCGACTTTTTTTCATGTTCAGAGTGTGCAGTCCGGCTTGCAAAACTTGTTAGCTGCATCGCAATTATGACAGAATTAAGTTTTATGCCGTGCCACCGAGGTGACCAACTGTCAGACCTCGTCTGTGGCTAATCCCGATCCCCGCCAGACAACGACAACCGCAAGTCAGCAAAAAGCAACCCAAACCCAATCCCAAGCCCAGGCCGCACATAAAACTGTCAGGGAGTTTGTGTGTGCGGTGTGTCAATGCCGGGTGAGATGCGGTGCCGGCGGATTTCCAATCCATTCCAGCGCCACCCACATGTTACACAAATCACTCCGACGCTGCCACCGGAGCGGGATGCGGTGGGTGCCGGCTCTGGGTGCCTATTGGATGCATATTCGGATGCTCCATGTCCATGTGCCGTGGTGTTGTGCCATTGACTTTGCAACTTTGTTTGAGCTGTCTGTTTGTCAATAAGGCAAACAAAGAAGTTTGTCCCCGACCCGCAGAGTGCAAAAGATACACAGATACAGATACAGCCCGAGTGCGAGCATTGTATCTGTGTATCTGCATTCGCACCGGAAGTGCAACTCAAACATCAAGACACGACACAACTTTTTGCTGGCAGATCCTTTCCATCATCGTTTCCATATTTTCCTTTTGTCTAGAAAGTTTCGACACACCCCCCGGCTCCTCGTTTTTTCAGTGACAAGTGTCGGAGGCAAAAGCAAACACGCTGAGCAAATTAAAGCTCCATTGGCGATCCCAGCTTGAAGTATCGATGATGGCAAAGTATTCCAAAAAGCAGAGAAAAAATATATCTAAGTCTACTAGTTACGAACAATTTATTTATTAAATATTTATAAGAATACGGATCGACCAAGGCTTAAAGAAAAAAGCCATTTTTTAAATTCTGTAGGTAAAAAACCAAATTAAACAACCAAAATATTGTTATTTTCTAATAAAGTTTATATTCGGTGAACAAATATATTAATTGTATAATCTGCCAAAATATATAATTTATAAATATTAAACTTGCAACAAATATCACGATATATATAATATCCGTTATAAGAAAAGCTTACTGCGCATAAAATACCTAATATAAAAATAGTAATATAAAACTAATATTCCAGACTTTTGCACCCTTTGAACTATATGCACGCTCCCTGACCATTATTCAGTTGGCTGTACGTGATTACTGCCTGATTGCAGGACTAGATAAAGGCGCCAGACCCCGTAATTATGGCCCTTGATCATTTTTTTTTTCGTCTCTCCATCACTACGTCTTTCACACGCAATGAAGCGCAATAATTGCTGCGCTTAATGCAAATTCTTTCACCAAAAAGGCAGACACGCCCCCTAAAGTGAGGGTGTTGCAGGCGGCCATGGAAGGAGAAAGTGGTGTCAACCCCGGCGTCCGGTTAATGCCAGCACACTGTGTATGCAAATGAGTTTCCAATGACTTGCTCCGAAAACAAAACACACCACGCAGGATATGACGTTATGTCGTCTGCATGCACTTGAACTTGGCTCCGTCGCCCGCCATTAACTTGGCCACATGCGTCTGCCCCGATGTCTGTCTCTATATATAAAAAAAACATATAAGTTTGCATGTGGAGTGAAAGCGTCACAGCCACTTGTATTGTAGTTGGCTAGAGGCGTTTTATGAGAAATTTGCACTTTTATTGGAGCCCGGGGAAGGCTGCTCGCTCCTTTTAACGCTCTTAAGTTAAAGCGATAAGCGCTTTGTAATTTCGGTTTAGTGCCTGCCCTTTATTCCTCTTATCGCTGCACTTTAAATTCTACGCTGTCAGTGACACTAAAAGCCCCTGGAGACGGCGGTTCGATAGCCATTGAACATTTACGCTGGCCATTTAAAGAGGTACATTTTATTGCTTAAGTTACTATTGTCTTAGTTTTTTCAGTTTCTTGAAAAATAAGTGTTTAAAACAGAATCAACAGTTTTAAGAATCAAGATGAATTAAATGCACAAATTAGTTAAACCCATTTCACCCTTAATAAAGATATAGTACTGATTGTACTACGTAGTTTTACTTTGTTTGTTCGAACTCACTCCCCCTAATTAACATTTATTCCCGGGATTTATAAACATTTATTTCATAAATAAGCTTTAAATTGAATCACTTTGGCGCCCTAACTTTAAAAGCTTTTCCAGCATGCTGGCAACCCTATTAAATATTGGCAGTATGGCAGCCCCTTTCCAAATCAGCTGTGTTTTGTTTTGGTTCTTCAAGTGTCGTAATTCGCGAAAAAAGCGAATAGTTACATCCCAAGATCTCGGCCAGAAATGTCGAAGCACGCACTGATAGGTACGTTCAAAGGTGGCAACCAAGGCACAATGGCCAGGTGAACTAACAGAATCCTCCTTCAGGTGGCGGCACCGGCTTTATCGGCCGGAATCTGGCCAAAAACTTGTCGCAAAAGGGCTACGATGTAACGGTCATCTCCCGGATGCCAGGGCCGAAGCGCATCACCTGGCACGAGCTGGAGAAGAACGGCATACCCAGCAGTGTTAACGCCGTGGTAAATGCCACCGGCCAGAATGTCCTGGATCCGACGAGACGCTGGACTCCGGGATTCCAGCAGAACGTGTGGAATTCCCGCATCAACTCCTCCAAGACGCTGGCTCAGGCCCTGAAGGCTGCTCCCCAGGTCACCTCGTTTGTTAACCTGTGCGGCGTTAGCCACTATCCGCCCTCGGAGTCCAAGGTCTACACGGAGGAGGATAAGGTGTCCGGCTTCGACTACATGTCCAAGCTATGCTTGGCCTGGGAACAGGCTGCCAAGACCGGAGATGAACAGGACTGCAAATGCGTGAGTTTGAAGAAAAGATAAAGCGTACAGTGTCCACAAATGTAATCCCCTTCAGACAATTCTCCGCACTGGCGTGGTTGTGGGACATGGCGGCGGCATGATTCAATCCATTTGGTTGCCCTTCAAGCTGGGAGTTGGTGGTCCTCTGGGCAGTGGCCAGCAAATAATGCCCTGGATACACCTGCAGGACCTGTGCAGCCTGATACAGCACATCATAGAGAAGCCAGTGCCGGGCGTGGTCAACGCTGTGGCTCCTGAAATAGCCAGCAATAAGGAGTTCAGCAAGGTGAGTTACTCTTAATTCTTCTAAATGCTCACCTGATAATATAACTCCCTGCAATCCTTAGGCCTTTGCCAAAGCTCTCAATCGTCCCTGCATCTTCAATGTACCCGAGTTTGTGGTCCACGCAATCTTTGGCAAAGAGAGAGCAGCCCTTCTGCTGAGCGGAGCCAAGGTGAAGCCCTGCAATGCCATCTCCAGCGGCTTCAAGTTTCAATATCCCACCGTGAAAGAGGCCGTGACCGAGCTGACCCGCAAGGGATGAACTGTATCGACATTGGATGCGGGCTAGACAATGTGCTTTAGTTAAAAGTTGTCTGCAAATTAAATGGTTGGTAGTACCAAGCGCAAATTAAAACGAACTTCTGGTGCCGCGGGGAGTCATGAAGATAATAGACCCATTTAATCTGTTTACTCATTAGTCATGACCACCAGTATTTCACAATTTTTTAGTGGCACATTATATGTAATTATTGGTTTAATTCGTATGTATAAAAAATGTTATAATTAATTCAATTATTGTTTCTGTGTCTGGTAAAGGGGGAAGTTTTGGTATCTAAGATTAACCCCCAAGCATTGCAGGTAATTCCCCAAGTATTTAAACAGAGTGTGAAAAATTCTAGATAATACATTTGTATCTACGTATGTATATGACTATAACCCTTGATGGATGGTTGGCAAATTGAAATAATTGCAAGCAAATGTTACCGAATGGGCAAAAAACAAATTAATTGACTTGGGCACGCTGCGAATCCCCGGCTAATATATCTACATAATTATATTCGTATTTAATTTTGCCAGCTTCGTGGGTTCTATAAAATCAGGTCGCATGGGAGTTGGAGATTCAGTTTCATTTCAGAGCCGCCAAACCGAAAATGCCTTCGAAATCGCAGCTATTACTGCTCGTTGTCGGGTTCTGCCTGGTATGCCGCTGATGATGTGGGATCACGCGATTGAAGTCCATCTAAAAAAAATTAATCCATTAACAGAATGCTGCCACGCTGGCAGATGTGGACTGCAGCAAGCGGCCAACATTTGTGGACCCCAAAACATGCTGCCCCATGCCGGATTTCATTACCGCAGAGCTGAAGCAGAAGTGTGCCCAGTTCGACATGACCCCTCCGCCGCCTACCGATGGAGATGCCAGTGGTTCCTTTGAGAGCAAGCGTCGCCATCATCATCCCCACCCGCCACCAGTGAGACTCCTTTTAAATCCTAAAAATAAGGAATATTATAGATTAAGCTCTATACTTGCAGTGCTTCTTCTCCTGCATCTTCAATGAAACCGGCATCTACATGAACCGGAGCCTGGATCAGGCCAAGCTAAAGAGCTATCTCCAGGTGGTGTTCAAGGATAGCTCCGAACTCCAGACCACGGCCACGGAGGCTTTTACCACCTGTGCCACCAAGGTGGCCGATTTCGAGGCCAACTTACCTGCGCGTCCATCGCCGCGTCCTGAACGTCCATCTCCGCCACCTGGCATGCCCTTCTGCCCCCATGACGCTGGCCACCTGATGGGCTGTGTGTTCAGGAACCTGATGAAGAACTGCCCAGCTTCCATAAGGAACGATTCGCAGCAGTGCACCGACATGAAGGAGTTCTTCACCAAGTGCAAGCCTCCACGAGGACCTCCTCCTTCGGCTGAGGAAATGTAAAAGCCCAAGGAGTCCCTCCTTGTAAAGAAAATACCTCTCCAAACAGAACATTTTGTAGTTTTTATTCCTTCAATTCGAATCAATAAAGATTTAAAGCTCAATATGGAGTCAGTTCCCTTTCCTTAGCAGCATCCTTTGTGCCACTTATCGCAAGGATGCACGTCTGGGCGCGCAATGAGTTAGAAAATTAGGTTTCCTCCGGAAAAATTACTTATCTCGCGCATGTGCGTGGCCAGAAAACCGCGCTACTTCCTGGACAAAAAAGATTCACTTAACTTCCGTCTGGGAAAGTGAAAGCAACATGGAGGAGGAGCTGAAGAAATTCTTTGAGGACTGCCGGAAGCAGGAGTTTTCTGGCGAGGACATGCTGGCCATATGTCAGCCATTGATCTGGCAGATCCGACTGGCCAGGATAAAGAGATGGTGTTTTATCCTGCTACCTTTGGTGATTTTATACCTCCTGTGGTCATATTGTGATACCTTCGCTTGGTTCCTAAGTGCAGTGGGGCGCTTGATGCTCATCCAGGTCCTGCCTCTTTGGGATTGGACACCATACTACCATGCCAAGTGCCTGATCTCCCGAGGAGAACAGCGCTACCAGAAGTCGCTGCCACCTTTGGGTAGGAGGGAAACCCTGCCGGAGAACTGTGCTCTTTGTGAATCTTTAGGTGAGTTTGGAAATGATGAAAGCTTACCCTTGTCATCCTTACTTTTCCCAAACAGAGGGAATAGCTACGGCTTCGAATGTGAGCTACTCCCTGCTGGAATCTCAGTACCTGGAGCGAGGCCTTCCTGTTATTATCACCGATGCCGGTTTGGAAACGAATCTGGGCAATCTCCTAGACCTCATTAAGGTTAAAACACCCGAGTGGTTAGCCAGTGAACCCTGCGATGTGTCGAGTAACCTCTTGCTACGAAAACTCTTTAATCTGGAGTCGGCTTTGGAGAAGATCCACTTGTGGCAGGAACTGACTACAAATCCCTGGCACCTCCAACTAAGAAACTGCCAAAGAAAGGCAGTGAAGGCCTCCCGACTGTTCCTGGAACGGCCCTATTATTATCCTTTCCACCTGGCGCCCTATTACTCCAGTTGGTTACTGGCAGTGCATCAGCAAAAGCGGAGCCAGACGGAGATATACGTACGTGGCCTGATCCTTGTGCAGCAACTAAGTGGCCACTTTGAAGTGGTACTCCATCCCAAGGAGCCCTGTGACAGAGGAGTTTGTCCCAGCCTGAGGTTACGCCTTAATGCCGGGGAGGGTCTTATATTCTCCTCGGACCTTTGGAGCCTCAGTTATGGCCTGGAGAAGCCCCACGCCAAGCAGACCTCGCTGGCCAGCGTCTTCGAGATCGACTGGCAGCCATAGACAACGCCATTAGTTGGCCGAAATTGTATTTGCACACACAACTAGATACACTCGAAATAAAAGCCTAAAGTTTACAATTAGTTACTGGGAGGGAGACTGGAGACTGGATTTAGGAAGAGTTCAGGCCCGCCGGCACTTCGCCTCCACGAGCTTTTGCAGTGTGGCCGTGAGGCTGTTGATGGCATCGATCTTCATGCGCTCGATCCGTTCCTGCTGCACCAGCGTCATCTTCTGGATCTGCACCTGCTCCTGCTGCAGGTTCCGCTGCAGCTCCATCTTCTCCCGCTCGACCTCCAGTTTCCGTTCGAAGTAGTCCTTCCACCAGATGTCATCGCTGGCACCTGGGGGTGCCTGTCCCTGGGGTCGAGCCTCCAGGTGCTGGCTACTGTCGCTGGTTCGCTCCGCCTCCGCCGCATGCTCGGCATCGAACTCCATCTTTGGCTGACGCACCTCCGACATGGTGTTGCTGTCCTCGTCGAACTCGTCATTGGACTTGCTGTCCATGTTCATCTGAGCCTGCAGGAGCACCTGGTCCACGGGTGTGATGTAGGGCTGCTCCTCCTTCGACGGAGGCTGAGATTTTATCTGCAGCTTGATCTGCGGCGTCTCCGGCTTTATGTTTATGGGAGTGGCCTGCAGCTGCTGCGGCGGTCCTTGGGTTTGGGCTTGTCCCGGAGCAAGAACCGGAGTCTGAGGAACTGTTGTGGTTGGTTGGGGCAGCTGCATGTCGAAGTCCGCCTTCTTGCCCTGCAAATACTTGAACATCTCCTCGAAGAACTCCCAGTGAACATAGCCAGAGACGTACTTCTTGCTCAGATTCTTGTTGTAGGTAATGAGGATGTTGTGCCACTTCTTCTGGACCTTGGCGGCGGAGTAGCGGAAGCCCAGGCGTTGCAGTTGACGGGTGCAGTGCAGCCAGAGGGCGGTTCTCTTTTGCCTGAAATGTGAGAAGTTTGTTGTGGTAATAATGACTGATTTTAGAGTAAAACAAGTGGGAAAGCTACAGTCGAGTGTGACCGACTGTAAGATACCCGGTACCCAAAGCATTGTGGGTGAAATTAAACAGCACATGAACATGGAAAAAAGGAAATTTTGACAAATGAAGACAAATAGTGCTAGAAACATGTTGAGCAACACTCAAAAGAGACAAATGTTGCTAGGAACATGTTGGGCAACTCTTAAAAGCGTTGCTAGGAACATGCTGAGCAACACCCAACAAAGACATATGCTGCTTGGAACATGTTGAGCAACACGCACGTGCGCTCTCTCTCTCTCTCTCTCTCTCTCTATCTCTCTCTCAGAAATTTTTTTTTTTAATAACTTCTATGTTTATCATCCGATTTTACTCAAATTTTCAGAACACGTCCACGATTGCCTACTTATTAAGACTATCTATTTACTTCACGCATATGGCTTATATGCCGTTTTTTATTATTTTCGGGGGCGGAAGTGGGCGTGGCCAAATTTTAAAACAAACTTGATCTGCGTGCAACAGATTCCAAAGTTGTCACCAAATTTGGTAACTCTAGCTCTTATAGTCTCTGAGATCTGTTGTTTCAGACGGACGGACGGACGGACAGACGGACAGACGGACAGACGGACAGACGGACAGACGGACAGACGGACATGGCTAAATCGACTCGGCTGGTGATGCTGATCAAGAATATAAATACTTTATGGGGTCGGAAATGCCTCCCTCTGCCTTTTACATACATTCTCGGTTGGCAATAACTTATAATACCCTTGTACCCTATGGGTACCGGGTATAAATAGGGCACTAACCTGCCCTCCGTAAAGCTGCCCTCCATGGGACCTCGGATGTGTATTAATGCCCTAGTTGCCTCCGTTGTCCAAGCTCTCTCGTAGGGACCTCGGCCCAGGCTATTGGCGCCGCCAGTGGTCTCCGCCTCCTCCAACAGGCAATCATCATCCAGATCATCCAAGTCATCGTCACTTATTTGAAAGGCTGTAAAAATATTAAATTACAATTAAATTCTTAGCATCTTTATTGAATTTTAATAAAAATTATAACTTCTACATTTTATTTATAGTTCTAAGATAACCATTTTGTATTAAATCTTATAAGTTTATCGTTAGACTAATTGTTTTAGCTATGACTTTGCTTAGTTAGTTAGCCTTAAATTTATTATTTATACTTTTAGATGCTATAAAGTTGCTGCTAAATATTGAGATTCAGTTAAAAAAGAAAACAAAAAACCTTCCAAACTTGTTGCTTTTGCGAACAGATGGCAACTCTACCGTACTTAAAGCATCCTTCCTCGGTGTCCTGTGCTCTCTCCCTCTCCCTGTCCATCGCTCTCTCTATCCTTGGCTGCTCTCTCTCTCGCTACTCAAGCTACCACCCAACGCCAGGCCAACAAACATCCTAGCTATGTCAAAGATGCTAGCTGCTGCTGACATACATCATATATATGATACATACATACATATATCCTGTTATTTTACACACACGACATCCTGCTAAACCTGAACACGCACACACATGCACAGGTATGTACTTTCCTGGCAAACTTTCAAGTTCTAACACACTGGCAGACTTAATTATATGATTTGCAGAGCAGAGACTTACGTTCATTATCCTCGGGATTGATGCCATTATTGCCCTGGGGGTTCGATCCATTCAGCTGAACTTGAGCCATTCCGCGTTTATTCTTCCTTTTGCCTAGCAGGCTCTGAGCTTTAGACCTTTCGCCTGTCAATAGTTTTCTCTTACTAACAGGACGAATTTTTGGCTGCAGCTTCCCAGGGTCGAGAACACCGCCTGCGCCTACTCTCTTCGCTCTCGCCATCCCGCTCGCTCTGCCACAGATCTGAGAGGAAGCTGCGGCTAGCGAAGGAGTAGAGTAGTGTGCTGGTGTTAGTGAGTGGGCTGGAGTTGGGGTTGGGTGCGTGCAGCATCTGCGCAGAACGCGCAGATTTCGCAGGTCTGACGCAGACTGGAAGGTCTAACCTAAAATAGTTCTAGTCCGTCTGCACTGGAATGCCCTTCCACAGCTATAAGGACTTGCTAGTATCTCATTCTTGTTACGTGTTACCTGTAATCAAGGACTACCACTGGTCTTAGCTCTGTCTTTTCAGTAAAAATTAGACCTAGACCTAGACTTTTCTAGCCCCAATAGTAAAATGTATAGCTACTAAAGATGACCTTCAGTGTTGGGCAGAACTGGGTCAACTGCATTCCGATATAATGCAATTCAGTGAAAATATGAACGCACCGCACCCTATTTATGTTATTAACGAATTTTTCAATTTAGCAATTCTTCTTAAATTGACTCTATTAAAAAGTTAATATAGCCATTTACAAATGGATATTTAGAAGCTTTTATTGCATTTAATATTTTCCAAGATTAATGTGCATATACTTTTTGTTATTCTTACAACAAAGAAATTAATCATAATAACATAAAAAAGACTCCTTAAAATGTATTACTATTTAGTATAGTCCCTTCTAGCCGTAGCCAAAATATTCAAACTTTCCAACTTATTTTTCAAAAAATATCGGCTATCGATAAGTGTCAGGGCTGCCACTATGTTTTCCCGGCGTATAAAATGTTTTTTTCCTGAAGGTGGCAACGCTCCGGCCGCGAATTTGCGCGTGGAACACAAAAACTGATTTGTTATTAAATAATTGTTAATTTTAGTTGTTAAGAGAGATCCAAGACAATGCCCACAGCCGAGAAATGCGTTATGTAAGTACAAAAAACACGAAAATGATGGATGCCAGCATGTAAACCACCTGTTATCCCCTATGTAGCACCGACTGGAAGCGGCTGTGGCAGATGGTGTCCGGAATCCACTATGAGACGCCCCAGGAAACCGTGCGCGATGAGCTGATGAACGTGGCCACCGAACTGCAGGCCGGCTTGCTTCAGTTCAAGCCCAAGAGCGCCTCCGACGTGCAGCTGGGCACGCTGCTCAAGGAGAAGAAGCAGGAGAAGCTGCTGCCCTTCACCGAGCGCCTGCAGGAGTTGCTCGACCTGGAATCCGCGCAGTGCTGGGAGATCCTGTGCTACTACCTCACAAAGGAGTACCGGGGCTCCGCGAGCCTGCTAACCCAGCTGATCTCCACGGAGACAAACATGGCCAAGCTGCACGAGGACATACGTCACTACTACTCGCTGGAGCGCATGATCGTGCTGAAGATCGTGAAGAACCTGCTTGTGTTCCACCGGGTTCCCAATCACCCCTACCACCAGGAGTACCGAGCGGTGGTGGACAAGATAACTCTATCCCGCCTCAGGGACTCCTATCTGGAGCAGCTGGAGAGCCTGATCAGCGAGCTGCCACCTAGGAAGCTGAGGGCGGGCGAGTGCTTCCACTCCACGGACAGGATCATTGCCTGGTCGGAGCGGAATGCCAGGGAGATCAACGAGGTGCTGCACATCCTTCTGCTGCTGGCGGAGCACCTGCCCATGGGCCTGGAGCAAATCAAGCGAATCTTCGCAGCCTGCAAGCAGCACTCCTTTGGCAGGATACAAAACTACCTGGACGACAGCCAGCGCTACCACCAGGAGCTGATCGTAAGCATCACCTATTCGGAGCTGGTGCTCATCATAAAGTGCTTGGACTTTGAAAAGCCGCGGGAGCACACGGAACTAATTGAGAAACTCATCGAGGATCTGCATTTTGATATAGCAAGCATGCACCACCGGCAGGAGCACGGGCCCCTGCTTCTCGTCTGGATGTTGCTCCGTCTGCGAGGCACCAACGATGCCGACGATGCCTCCAGCTTGCTGCGGTGCCGGCAGCTTGGCAAGCGGGCAGTGGATCTCAAGTGCTTTGTCCAGCTGCAGCTGATTGCCAGGCATTCCATGTTCTCTGATGACTCGATGCTGTCGCGGATTGCCCGCAAGACCATCTACAACCAGCTGGGTTACATGTGCGATCTGTTCGATGGCGATGGCAGCTGTGCCCGTCACGAGGGCATCTACGAGTTGCTCTGCGAACTGGTTTCCTGGCCGCAGTTGGCCAAGGACTTCTGCAGCCGCGAGGGTTTGTAGTTTACATAATATTTTAAAAATAATTATAAACACTAATTGATACTCTTTCCAGATGATGATGGAGCGCGGTCGCTTTACAAGACTCTCTTGGAGAACTTCCCTCTGGAATTTACCCACTTGGCCAAATTGTCACAGTCACTAACCAAGGCGGGGCAGGGAAACTTTGTAAGCAACGAAACCCTTATAATTTAATTAAAAACTTACCGAATCTCCCCAAACCAACCCAAGATTAAGAGCCAGCTGGAATCCCTGCCCATATTGGCTCTCTTGTACGATGAAAACGAGCACAGGCTCCGCGAGGTGGACACCGATGAGTTCGAGCTTACAGCCAGTGTGCGTCCTTTTCCCCGCATTGACTATACCATTCCCGCGGGCACCAGCTGCACGGCCATCCAGCACCCATCCGGCTGCTTTATGCACTTCCGCACGCAAGTGAACTTCTTCGACGCCCTCCACCACGAGATCAACTGCCTGCTGAGGGAAACCGGCCACCTGCATGGCGACTTTGACTCCAGCGAGCGCATTCGTCGCGTGGAAGCTGGCCTGAGGTACCTAGAGACCGCCGTGCAGAGGTGCACCTCGATTTCCGGCATCAGCGCCGAGATGGTGCACCCCACCGAGATGTGCGTGGACCTGCTGCACAAGTTCAAGAGCGTCCAGTGCCCGCCAGTGGGGCTCATATCCAGTTGCCTGAACGTCTGCACGGCGCTGCTGCCGCTGGTGGACGAGGAGATCTTTTCGCGGATCAGCCAGCTGCATATCCTGCCCACCGTTAGCCAGGGACTGCAGTACGATTTCAAGCATTACGCCAATGCCAGTGGCGTGTGCTTCGAGTCGCGCTTCCTGGGCTCCGTCATCGATAATGTGGAGAAGAAGAGCGAGCGTTACGAGTTCCTGCTGTCGTACCTGGGCTTCCTGCGCACCTACACGAAGCTGAAACGGAATCGCTACATGCAGGTGGAGATTCCGGGCTTGATTTTCCTTTTACGAGACGTCTTTCCCCACCTGCATGCCTGGCACTTTCGGTCGCAGGTGGAGAGGAACAAGATCTACTTCGAGGTGCTGAGCTTCATCTGCGACATTCTGGACTTGATAGGCACGAATCCAAGTGAAGCCAATAACGAACAGCGGGAGCTACTGCTTAAGGTGTGCGTGTATTCCCTGCTGAATCTGGATAATGGTCTGATCCTGCTAAGGTGAGTGTTTCCCTTGATTCCCTCTTAATATTTTTACTTATCTATGCTTGGTATTTAGGTTCGTAGGCGTGGGCAATGCCTATGTGCAGTACACCATGGAGCTGGAGACGAACTGGATGCAGCAGCAGCCGCATGGCCTGATGATGCTGGTGCGCCTCTCCATGCGTATTTTGATGCAGCTGTTAAGGCTCAAGGAGAAGGTTTACGGCAGCAGCGAGACCCTCTCGCCGCTGGAAGCTCTGATATACACACAACCCAAGCAGAGGGATACTCTGCGTATTATCCCCACCGTTTGCAGCTACATGGGCAACATCTTTGACCGTTGGCTGCCAATTCTGTCCTGCCGCCTGCTGAAGCGCATCGCCTTAGAGTTCAACATGTCGCTGCTGGCCTGCTTGGACATGGAGGCGGATCAGATTCGCTTAACGTTCATGCAAAAGCTGCCCGACGAGCTCGAGAGCGACTCGATCAAGCTGGCCATCCTGGAGCTGGTCGACGCGTGTATCGCCAAGCAGCCGGGAGTGACTGAGGCCTTCTTCAAGGTAAACTATGCGCAGGACAAGCGATCCCGCTCCTTCTTCGGCAAGGAGTGCGTTCCCAATATCGGCGAGAGTATTGTGACCTACATGAAGGAGTTCTTGGATGCCCTCCAAGTGGAGCCTTTGACTGTCCAGCAGGCGCTGCCCGGCAAGATCATGAATATATTCCACTCGCTGTGGAAGCATAACCTGCAGATGCTGGTCGAGGAGCTGGTGAAGGACAAGCAGTTTTGGTCCAAGCTCAGCTCTCCGCTCTTCTGCGAACTGCAGCCGAATGTAAGGATTTACACGCAGCTCCTGAACATTATTTCCATTGAGGTTTACACTGGCAATGGACAGAATGCCGCTCTCCTGGACATGATGACCAAGTTCTTCCAGCATAAGAACTTTAAGCTTTGGCTGGACTACGTCTTCGACATGCCCAAGGTGCCGGCTGTGAGTAACATCGCTTCCTCCGACGAGCTGCCCAACTGGATCTGCTGCCTGCAGGCGTTCAAGGATCTCATTGTGATCCTGCTGAAGAAGCAGCCCAAGTTCATGACCATACCCGAGTCCCAGTTCAAGCTGATGGCCCAGAAGTGTCTGACCGTGCTGGTGGATCGCTCGCACTACCTGGAGGACATGCGGCCCTTCATCGTGCTGTCGGAGTTGTATGTGTTCCTGCTGCTCCAGTTCAAGCACTCGTACACAAACAGCGGCCAGGAGGAGCAGGAGCTGATGGAGCAGCTGCTGCAACTGATGAGCCGCATCTGCTCCTGCTACGAGGACCTGCATGTGCGGGCCAAGGAAGCCTGCCTGGCCATCATCACCAAGTGTGCTCACCTGTACACGGGCCTGCTCATCCGGGACTCGTCCGTCGCCCTGCGCTTCCTCAACTCGGTGGTCAGCATCATCTGCAGCGAGCTGCAGCACATGGAGAACTCGGTGAGCCTGGAGAAAACCCTAAGTCTGAACAATTCGGATAGTTCGGGGGGCAGCAAGGCGTCCACCAACTCGCTGATTCTGTGCCTCAACCTGCTCAAGGCTGTGGCCACCATCTTCCACAACGACGGCCCTGGGAACTGGGATCTGCCCTTTGTCTCCGTTCGCCTGTTTCAACGCCTCCTGCGCTGCATTTCCCACACCCTGCCGTTGTACAGCAAGCAGGTGCTCAGTGTCCAGCTCCTGGATGTGCTCATCGTCTTCGCCAAAGGACACTGCTCCGTGGAGTTTCTGCACTGCGATGTGGGTGAGTCCTTGTGGCTGAATCTGCTGCCGCCTAGGGAGCTTCTTCAGTCCAAGCTGGAATTCAGCAAGCCTGCGCCGGCGGATGCAGAGCGCTGGACAGTGGAACAGTGGTGGCCTGTGTACGCCAGGGGTATCGAGCTGGTTACCATTATCCTTGAGAAGCACAAAAAGTGTTTCCTTCACGAAGCCCTGCAGTTTGTGGGCATCCATGAGGTCTACCTGGTGGATGCCCTGCTGCTAAGCAAGCAATCCCTGGAGCCGGCAGCCATGCAGCTAATCAAGGCGGCTATTATGTTGGTGGCCAGTCTAACGGAGCACCACAAGGAGTGGCAGGAGGAGTACGACTCGTCGCTGGGAAATATTATGGTGGGTTCTACATCGATGTAACTTTATTTGTTGTACTAAATCCTTATAATTTCGGGTTTACAGCGTGCCGTTCAGGGCTTGTTGTGTCACAGCTCTTCCTTATTCCATCAGCAAAGGAACTTAAAGTGTCTCCTGGCTGGCCGACGCTCGCAGCTGGAGATCCTGCGCAGCACAGAGGCTCTAACCATTGATGATGACCTCATCACAGCCTGCAATGAGTGAGTTTTACACAGGAAATTATTTAATAATTTATTTAAATAACTTTCCCATCAACAGCCTCACTGACATCATTATTTACTGCGTAAAGTCCCTGTTGAGGTTCAGTCCTGACCTGATGGACCTACTCTGCGGCAGTGTCTACGAGCCGCACAAGTGGCATCCTTTGCTGGATGTCAAGTTCGGTGCCCCCAAGTTGAACGAGGACAATGTGACGCTCACATTTGGAATGGTCCTCAACATGGTCAACATATACGTTAAGGCCTTAAATATGGTAAGCACTTTTCCCCTCCTTTCGTTTAGAATCCTTAACTAACTTCATAAAATCCCCAGCAAAACCATGGCTTCAGCGAAGTCCCCTTGAACACCCTGCCCAATGTGGACAAGGCGACGGCTGAGCCGGCGGACAACGATGATGCTGCCATTTGCCTGAGCAGCCAGACCAATCGCACCTTCTCCAAGTCCCTGTCCACCGTTTCTGTATCCACTGTGGGCTGTCCAGCCAGCGAGCTGCTCTCGAATATGGACAGCCAGCTGTGCCTGCTGGCCTTGGAGCACTTGCTCTTGCTGGTGGCCTCGCAGGTCATATGCATCATCCGCTCGCCAGAACTGGAGCCGCGCTGGAAGACGATTGTGCGGCGAGACATAAGCAACGAGCTGGTCATCTTCCACGAGTTTGTGCGTCGCAAGGTCATTGTGAATTACAAGGAGAATCGCAGTCCCTGGCTGCGACGCAAGCATGGACTCTTCAAGCTTAAATACCTGGATCCAGCGCGGCATTCAAGTTCGCCCAGTAGCTCCGCCCGCAACCCCGATCCTGTGCGTCGCGTTAGCACGGCCGCCAATGAGCTGCGCGTGAATGTGGTGCGGCGGCAGCACCTTCAGCAACAGCTTCGCAGTCCGCCGCCCAATACCTTTGACATGAGCGTCGATATAAGCACCATATCGCCACTGCCCGCTTCCCAGAATGCTGCCATGTTGTCACCCACGGAGGCCAGGGATAGTCGAAAGCGTTTGTATCCCGCGGAGCAAGTGGGCGCGGCCTTCGTGGCGGACGAGCTGAACGCTATCGAGCAGCAGTTTTTCCCGCCGCCCACGGAGCACGGCTTTTGCGAGCTGTCCCAGGTTCAGCTGGTGGAGGAGGACTACATGCAGCTCATGTCGGTCCTCTTCAACGTGATGCCCCACTGCGAGTGAGCTGTTTTCATTATTGATTGATTAATTATAAAAATAAATTGTGTGCTCTCCAAATAATTTGTTGGTTGTTGACTTTTAATGAAAATTAAATCGATTTTAGATCCACAGTTGGCACAAAAATTGATTAGAAATTAAAAACTATTGAAATGATGTCATAAAAATTTGCATTTATTTACAGAAAGAATCATGGCATCCTGAATTTGAGCAATCGCGTTCTCATTTTGAGTACGAATTTGCCAAAAATTCTAAGTTTAAGTATTTTTTCCTCACTTTGAAACCAAAAAAACTCAAAATGAATACAAAAGTACTCACACCAAAATTAAGATGAAATATTCTTGAATTGAAATGGTTTTATCCTTAAATTGAGTACGTCTGTAGTCAAGTTCTTAAAAGAGGGGTGAGAGGGGAAGAGCGGCAAAGCTCCTCTCCTCTCCCGCTGTAAACCGTCTTTCTGCAGTTCTGACTCTAAAGAGCTATGAAGACTATTTTAAAATTTCTTAAAGCTGACTAGGATTTATAAAATAAAAATATTTGAAATAAGATTAAAAGTCACTTCGTCTTAAAAATATTCATCCAAAACATGGAAACTTTCCACTCTTATTGACTCACTTGCGTTTTTTCAAAGTGTGCGCCTTAATTTTGCACACTTGTGCGAGTGACGTCACGGCGAGCCAAGACGAGCCCCCAGCAACGTCATAGCTCTCATTTGGAAGGGGAGCGAGTGGCTACCTCTGGAAGTACCTCTCCCACGCCTCGCAAGCTTCACTGGGACCAAGTGCCAGGCAAATCCTCCACCGAACCGAGAGAGAGAGCGATTTATGCTCACTCACGGCCGAAGAAGCAACGCTGCTACCGAATCTGCCGACGTGCTGAGCTGATTATAAGCTTTCTGCCTATGGCCGAGACGCCGCCGAGCATTAGTACCTTGCGAGTGGTAAAAGAGAACGCTTGTGCAGACACCGGAGCGGATACGCAACGTTAACGAATATAGCGAAGTAGCAGCAAGTACGAGAGCCAAAGGTTTACCCACACTCCGAGAATTAGAGCCATCGTCATTAGGGCAGCCAATTAGCCAAGTCAGTGATTGTGATAATGCTTAAAGGTGTTCCCACGCTAGCCGGTCGTAACCTGCGCCTTCTAACTGGACCCGGACAGGTGCTGGTCCCCCACCGCCCAAAGGCATCCGCCGCGGAGCCTGCGGAGGCGACGGAACCGGCGGACCCCCAACTGGGCCAGGAGCTGAATCTCTTGAAGCGCGTCAAGTTCGGGCACACGGGCAAACAGCTGCAGCAGAAGATAGCCACGGAGGTGAGTAAGGCTTGAGGGAGCGGAACAGCTGACTTGGTCATTTTTTGGCCATCATTTTCGCCCAGCTATTGATTTTTTCATGTGGTATCACACACGGCGAACAGCGCGTAATCCCCGCAGATGCGCAAATGCTGGCGGAAAGCAAACAATGTGCAGAGTTCCCGAAAATAGAATTCGGAAACTAAACAAGAATGAGATACGGACTGGGCTGGAAGTGATTTCGGTCACGCACGTAGGTTATAGAACGCATTTCCATTCAGCCTGACAACGCTGTATTTTTTAATGAAGGAAGGAGACGCCGGGCTCTAGTTTAATTAGATAAATGCCAAGCGCAGCGTGACTGACGCAATCTCCTGCCCTCCAGATAGCGCACACCCACTGTCCTGTCTCCCTAGAAAAGATAAAAAGTAAGGGTTATCTTATCGGAGATATCTGGGATTGCGGCGCGACTACCGGCAAATTAATTGTGAAATTATCATGACAAATTTCGGGGCTCCTAGGTGCTAATCAAGTGCAAATCAAGTGACACACTCATTGCTAATCCCCCAGAACCGCATGTGACATGTGGAACTCCCAGAAATTAGTTGTCAAGACAACCAAAACAAGCCTATTAAAATGTCAAAAAACCAGACTACGGCGAGACGCTGACCGAGACATTGAAATGCCGATCGGGAGATTGTGAATTTGTGCTTGGAAATCTGCCCTAAATTAATCTCTCTTCGTTCTTCGCTCGTCGATCACCATCGAAAACCGTGGGCTATTTATAACCTAGAAGCGGAAAAAACACTTAAATATTCAGAACGCACTAAGATTATTGTCAATAAATCCCAAATCAAATCGTATCTCGTCACTGTTCTATCAAAATAATCCTAATCACATCAGTTAAATCTTAAACAATACACAGAGAGAATTATGGCATCCGGAAATTGAGAACGGAAATTGTATATATACATTAATATGATATAATATCATTCAAATAGTTCCGTTTCTGACAAATCTTAAATTAAATCAAGAAGAAATATTATCTTACAAAAATCATAACAGAAAATATATAATTGCAAGCAAATTAGACCAAATCAAGATATTGATACGAAAAATATATTTTTTTAAATTGTCATTCTGATGGTTCTTTTTGTGATAATAAAAGTCATTCTGATCTGTCGTAAATGCTCCTATATGTTGATAAAGAATTTTTTACTATCTTGAAGACAATTTCTGAATTATTTGCCAAAAATATATGGTAAATAGGAATTAAATATGTTAAGTCAGAGTTAAATAAGTTAAATTGAGCTATTTCCTATTTCCTAACATTTTTTTGGGGTGTAAAGACTCTTGAGGTGTAATAGTCACGCGAAACTGTCACCCCAAAATAAATTGAGTAAACGTGAGCTTGGCAACACACAAAAGAACAAATAAAGCAAATAAATCTAGTGGTGGTATGGGTCGTGGAAAAATCGTGGGCGTCCCATAGCTCAGCGAAGATTTGCCCGAAGTCCATCACCAGCCGAAATTGTTGTGCGGTTCTTCCGTTGCCATGGAAAGAACTGAAAGAACGCACATTCATAAATATTTAGCATACGACGAAGTATGTCTGTTTGTATTAATAATTCAGCTGCCACAACACAAAAACCAAGCCCCTTCACCGCTCACATGGCGGTTACCATGGGAGAGGGCGAGAGAAAGCATTCGCAGTTCTCTTAATTCATAAAAATTCTATTCGGCACTCTCTTCTCGCGAAATTTATGAATAATATTTGCCAACAAATTTTGAAAGGTGTCAGTCCGTTGCTCAGAGAAATTAACACCTTTTTCTGCATTTAATTATGGTTTTTTAATGAACTTATTAATCATAAATGTTTTCGCCTTTGGAAAAGCCCAAAAAATAAACTAATTAAAGATAACATAATATTATTAATCATAAATGTTTTACCCTTTTGAAAAGCTTTAAAAATTAAACCAAATAAAGATAACATACATACATATGTATATGTACAACCGAAGGCCTTAGTTATTATTAAGTTGCTCGGTTTCCGAATTAATTGTTGTTTTAATCTGCGCATATCCCCTAAAATTATAAAATATACATTAGAAACAACCCTTTACAAAATCAACTGTTAAAAAGAATATTCTCGAACAAGTCCTTAAGTATATTATACATTTAGGGTCCCAAGCCATTTCTTTCTAAGATATTCTACTCTAAAAACCTATCTAAAATTTCTTATACCTTGACATAATCAAGTTTAAGGTGTAGAAAGAGATAGTTCCCCCATTTCCCCCCATTTCGAAATATTTTCACTTTGATAATCTCGGCGCTTCCGTGCCAAATTGTGCGTCAACGTTCCGTCAGCTTTTCGGATCCCAATTTGAAAGGTGCCAAAGTCCCACGCTAATGGTGACAGGCCCCTTGAACGGAAACTTGTTTGCGAAATATTTTATTTTTTTCTTTTTATATTTTTATGCCAGCACCTGATCCTGTTGTTGTTGTTGTTATTGTGCAGCTCACATGACTTTCTTTGGCTTAAATATGTATTTAATAATATGCAAATAAGCAGTGCGAAGTGCGAAAAGTGATCAACAATGAGAGAAGATTTTGGAGGCAAAGATTTACTTGGCCAGAAAAAGAGAGAAAAGAGATTGATTAATACTATTAAAGATAATAAACTTATCTGCACGTGCGGGTATTAAGTACTATACATTTTTAAAGTAATATATAATACCCTCACCTTAGGTTTTTTTCCAAGGAAATAACCAAATCAATAAAGACATTAAATTGTTGAATTTTTTGCGCGATTTATTTCGAAGCAAGTTAATTAGGAAATGTATTTTCCGCAGCCGCTCAGGCAAAAAAAGAAAATATGGCACTTCTGCCCCGCTGATGTCATCCGGTTGGGTAATCCAATCCAATCCAAGAGTACTTAGGACTTAAGGGACAGGGTAAGGAAGTTCTGGAATAATTGATTACTTATTTTCCCTCAAAACAAATAAAACTGATGCAATCGTGCTGAACAGCAAATAGTAGGTTATGGATTTTACGTGAGTTAAATGGAAAAATGATAAAAAATTAAAAAAAAAGATGGCCAAGGTATCGAACTTACTTCGCAGCATGATACTTCAAACCATCCCCGTAAGCTATAACAAAGTATTGCAGAGTTTTGGGGATGCGGTTTATATTTATAAAGAACCACCCCCATTCGACTATAAAAGGTTCTTGTCAATGGCTTTTCAGCATTATTCCGACTTGATCCAGTTGCGGAATACGTTGGATATATACGTATACGTTGGATATACAGACCATGCTAGTACGTGCTAATAAGGGGGGCTCTTGGCATAACTAGGAAAACGTGACTTTTGAGGGGAATTTCCGACCTGGCACTCAACCAACTTTTTGTCCATTTCAGAAGAAACTGCGCGCTCCCCCGTTGATGAATCTGGTGTTTGCCAATCGCAAGTTGTCCTTCTACGACCCCAGCTCCACGCCCAAGACCAAGGAGGATAATGCCAAGCGGTAAGCAATTATTACCTTTCACATTCTCCACTCGGCACTCAGCACTCACCCATTACAACTCTCACCTCACACCGATCCATGGTCCGATTTGGAGCACCTGCATCCAAGTTACTAACTGTTAGAATTGCAAAATATTTGCCAATTTATTTGCACCTTTGCTGCCCACCTCTGCCCACGTGGCTCAAATGGATTGGGTCAACAGCAGTTCCACTGGTGCTGCCATGTCAGCCCACTGATCCATTTTTAGATCCACTGCAGTTGACATATCTATTCATAGCTCGCAAAATATTGTTTTGAGGAACTGCAGCCAAAAAGCATTGACACACACAATTAACGATCGCTGCCCAAAGTCCCCTAGAGACTTGGCAACAATATTTTTGATATTTTGATCGAACTTTTGGGGTAAACATTTCGCTTTGTTTCAAAAACGGGGACTCCTGTCTCCTGTCCCTGCTCTTCCCATCCGGGGAGGTATCTGCCCGCGGAGCACGCGCTAATTGCCGGCAATCGCGGGCGCATAAAAATAAATTAACATACGTTTATTAAACGAAGATAAAAATCGAATTCGCTCAATCTTGGTCGGGTCTGCGGACATATATATATGTACGATATATATACTAGTATGTTCGATGTCTGATGTTGGCGAACTATAAAACCATTGCCGGCACTCGGCTGCGCTCATTTCGGCGGTGACGGGCCGCAAGTTTGCACAGTGAAAAGGCGGATATATATCATGATGGGCGATCGTAGTTGGAACCTGCTGCAGTATGCCACCGAGAAGGCGCCCCTGCCCCTCGACGGCTACACGGCCGAGGAGGCGGCCCAGTTCAAGGACAGCATCAGGCAGAGGATAGTGGACGACCTCAAGTCCATGACGGGCGAGGAACTGATCGAGCTGGTCAAGCAGAATGCAGCCAAAGTCGAGGAGGAGAAGAGTGACAGTCGGGGAGCCAATGCAGCACCCGCTTCTGGCAGTGAGGAGGGCAAGGAACGGGTCCAGGACGATGCGGACTTGATAGATGCCGGAATCATAGGCGAAATGGTGGCTGGACTCTGCACCAAGAGCCAGAAGGCGATGTTCGTCAAGGTGATAACGAAGTATATCAGGTAAATCTAGTGAATCATCAACCTCGGAGACGTGCCCACCTCAGACATGGCTCCTTATCGGAAAAAAGGGGTTCCGCCGCCGCCGCCGCGTGACGTAGTTCTTATCGGTAGAAGAGGTGCCCATGTGGCTATGACCGCCATAAAGAGTGGCAGACAATGGCCATTATAAAGCACCGAGACTCGCTATCGAAAAAAGTGTGTGTGCCTGTGTGCTGGGTGTTTGCCTATAGGGAAAAAGGAGTTAATTAATTTATTTTATTGGCAATAACATGATTTAGAAATTAGCACATTCCGGCTCGGCTCGACTCTCAGTGGTGCCCTGCTCTCCGCCTCATAACCCTCCGCTCTCGGGCCGATATCGATGGCTATCTAAGTGCTCCGGTCGCTGGGAGCAGCCACAAAAGTCACACATTTGGCTAATGTATAAAACGCCGGCGCGCTTACAGTTGTTCCCATTAAACTTGCAACAGCTCAGCGCTCAAGTCAAGGCGATCCGAGTCCCAGTCAGACACAAGCTTCCTTCCTTACCAAACATCACGTATACGCCGCGATGGTGCAGCCAGAGGAGTTGGGGGCGCTGAAGCGCCAGAGCGAGGACGGGGAGGCCAAGGAGCGGGAGGAGAAGTACAGGCAGGACAAGGAGCAGGACACCACAGAGACGGCGGCCATCATTGAGGAGATCATCGAGGGCATCTCGCTGCAGAATCGTCGCGGCACCATAGTCCGTACTATTTCCGCGATAATCAGGTAAAAATAGTGTCGGAAATAGATTTAGGCAAGGGCAGGGTCTCATGTACTATAGATTATGTCGAGTGGATCGTAAAAATAGACACACACAAAACAGGCACACCTTCCCCGCTCATAAACAGAAATTGCGTTGATTGACGCTCATTACACGCTCTTACCCAGGGTTTTATGGCCCACATATGGAAGTGTAACTAACGTTTTGCCATTCGATCATCCTGTTTCCATCCAATCTTCTAGCAATCAGCGACGCCACTATTCGATGCGGCCGTGAGTAATCGATTGATTTGCACCCTTACCCTCTTCCCCAGTAGAATTTGGCCTTAAATTGAAGTTGATTGAAGTGATTTTTCCCCCAAATTAATTGATAGTTGCGCAGAAATCAAGAAATCAAGTAATCAAGAAATCAAATCCCAATTAATCGAGTCAACCGAGCGAGGAGGAAGAAGATCTATTTTTAGAGGCGTCACCCAACTGGATCTTTGCAGTTTTTGTGCATTTTAGATGTCTGTGAGCCAATTAGCACTCCGCGCTCAGCGCCAGTTGGCCAAAGACAAACCCCAACCCCATTCCCATTCCCATTCCCATTCCCATCCCCTAACCCCCGTAGATGTTATGCGATTTTGTTTTGCTTTTCCACACACGCATGCTAAAAGTCAGTCGGGGATCGGGTATCGCCGCTCAATTAGCAGGTGCCCTAAACCCAATTGCTTTTCTGTGGCTTCGAAACTATTCCGCTAATTGCCTCTCGACTGACTCCCGATCTCTGTTCGTTCATTCGCAGCCACCGGGAGCAGGAGCAGCGGAATGCCGAGGACGTGCTCTTCGATATGTTCGCCAGCGAGGAGACGGGCCTCATCTCGATGGGCAAGTTCCTCGCCGGGCTGAAGACCACGGGCATCAGGCGCAACGATCCCAGAGTGCGCGAGCTCATGGATAACTTGAAGAAGGTTCACAAGCTGAATAACTATGAGACGGGTTCCTCGGCGGAGACGCAGCATCTCAATCGGGAGACCTTCAAGGCGTAAGTTACACCTCTTAGTCCTGTCTAACTTTCTGAGGTAACCAGTAATCCTTGTCCTCAGTGTGGTGGCCCCCAATATTGTCCTGATTGCCAAGGCCTTCCGCCAGCAGTTCGTCATTCCCGACTTCACGAGCTTCGTCAAGGACATCGAGGAGATCTACTGCCGCTGCAAGACCAACACCTTGGGCAAGCTGGCCGACTATATACCCCAGCTGGCCCGCTATAACCCAGACTTATGGGGCGTCAGCATCTGCACTGTCGACGGCCAGCGCTACTCCATTGGCGATGTGGATGAGCCCTTCACCCTCCAGAGTTGCAGCAAGCCACTGACCTATGCCATAGCCCTGGAGAAGCTCGGTCCCAAGGTGGTGCACTCGTACGTGGGCCAGGAGCCGAGTGGCAGGAACTTCAACGAGCTGGTCCTGGATCAGAACAGTAAGTAAAGCATTCTTGGTATCTTTCCACATCTTATTAATATATTTATATATTTATTATTTTCAACAGAGAAACCGCACAATCCCATGATCAATGCCGGGGCCATCCTCACCTGCTCCCTGATGAACGCCCTGGTCAAGCCGGACATGACCTCGGCCGAGATTTTCGACTACACCATGTCCTGGTTCAAGCGGCTGTCCGGCGGAGAGTACATCGGCTTCAACAACGCCGTGTTCCTCTCGGAGCGAGAGGCTGCCGACAGGAACTATGCCCTGGGCTTCTACATGCGCGAGAACAAGTGCTTCCCCAAGCGCACGAACCTCAAGGAGGTGATGGACTACTACTTCCAGTGCTGCTCCATGGAGACCAACTGCGAGGCCATGTCCGTAATAGCCGCCAGCCTGGCCAACGGTGGCATCTGCCCCACCACCGAGGAGAAGGTGTTCCGGCCGGAGTGCGTCCGCGATGTGCTCTCGATCATGCACTCCTGCGGCACCTACGACTACTCGGGTCAGTTCGCCTTCAAGGTGGGCCTGCCGGCCAAGTCTGGAGTGAGCGGCGGCATGATGCTGGTCATACCCAACGTGATGGGCATCTTTGCCTGGTCGCCGCCGCTGGACCACCTGGGCAACACGGTGAGGGGCCTGCAGTTCTGCGAGGAGCTGGTCAACACCTTCAACTTCCATCGCTACGACAACCTGAAGCACCTGTCCAACAAGAAGGATCCGCGCAAGCACCGCTACGAGACCAAGGGTCTGTCCATTGTGAATCTGCTCTTTTCAGCGGCCAGCGGCGACGTCACTGCCCTGCGGCGCCATCGCCTCTCGGGCATGGACATCACCCTGGCCGACTACGACGGGCGCACGGCCCTGCATCTGGCCGCCTCCGAGGGGCACCTGGAGTGCGTCAAGTTCCTGCTGGAGCAGTGCCACGTCCCGCACAACCCCAAGGACCGCTGGGGCAACCTGCCCGTGGACGAGGCCGAGAACTTCGGGCACAGCCACGTGGTGGAGTTCCTGCGCGGCTGGGCAGCCAAGGCGGATCTGCCGAACGAGGAGTGCAAGAACGAGGCGGTGACCACCAAGACGCAAGCGGATGAGGTCAGTTCAAGTTCAAGTTCAAGTCCAATGGCGCTGGTCCAGCAGTCCGATGAGATGTCCAAGCTGAATTCGAATCTCACTTTTCAGGAAATCGTCAGCACCAGCGACCTGGAGACCAGTCCGGCCACCAGTCCCCGGTCGGGCAGTCCGGCTCCCTCGGAGGCGGGCAGCACGGCGAGCGCCGGCAGCGGCAGCAGCGTCGACGACAAGACCAAGCCGGGCCTCTAAGCGGCCAGAGTTCCGGATGGAGGAGCCCCGTTGAATCTCTCCGACTAAATTATTCGCACAACCATTTAGTTTACGCATATGACGTCAGCTTAGATTAAAGTTAAGAGTCCCCAAATCAGTTAGTTAATACTTAATTTGTAGTAGAGTCGATCTGCACGAGCGGCATTTGTACTTGTACTTGTAGCGCTTAGTTAGCCTCAAATATTCCAGGATATCCTACGAAACAATGACAATAATCTACGAATATCCAGCCCACAAATAGGGGGGTCTGTGACCCGCTTGAAAAATGTATTGCATTCATGTTTGTCAATTGATATTTGTGTGTGTTTTTAGCATGTGTGTTTTGTACATGTATTACTTATCCTGTTCCAATAAGTCGAGCTATGTGCTGGCATTGGCCTCCTCGTCTATAGTTGAATATAAAATATATATATATATATATAGTTAGCAGACAAACCACAAATTTTATGGCATATCTTTTATAAATGGTTAAGGATGGAAGGGGTTTTAAGGTGTTGGATTGGGAAATATCTTTATTACCAGTAATGTTTTCAGATAATTTTTCACTAGTTTGTTTTTGGCGAGACTTTTTCCCAGTTCAATATGTCAAACACCAAAAAAACGTTTAAGTAAAGTCGTGATTTTCATAAATACATTTGTTTGGACTTGCCCCAAAAATTTGAGAAAAATTGGATTTTACAAATGGGAGTTATTAATCAAACAAAAACATCTCTTAAGGAGATGAGATAAAAATGACGATGGCACCTTCAACTTTAAAAGTTTCTGGTATCTAAGTTTGTGACGATTAATAGTAACATGAAACAAACAATAAATTACAAATAATTTAACTAATTCTAATCTAATATCTAATAATCATCTTTAATTCGGCACTCTGGTAGAAGTTTTTGGTTTTAGGCTAGATGGTATGAATTTGATCAAGATATATATGGTTCTGCTCAGACTGTCGTAGCTGATTTCATTTCTACTTCTCTATATAGTAGTCTCCTTGCGCCCTGCAAACTTAGTGCTTATCGTCACTATGTGGACTGCCACTCACAGTGATAAAGTGCATGCTGTACTTTAGCATCATCTACATTTAAGTTGGCAGCACCAATGGGTGTTGCTCAACATGCTCCTAGCAACCATTGCTTACATATGTCAACATTTTATTGTCTTTCGCTCTGTTTAATTTAGGGTTTTCATTAATTTAAGAACAATTAGGCAAAGTGAAAAACCAAGTAGCCCACAAAGCCTGGAGTTCCCGGTATTTCACAGGCGAGCACACTTGACTTTTCTAACGTTTCTTACTTTATTTCTTGTTTACTAGTGATATTTTTTATTGGAGAATTTTTCACTAGCAATATTTTTTTTTATAAAGAAAAATCTTGCAAAGTTTAGTTTCTATTAAACATATATTAACACAGTTAAATGTATACATTAATATAAGAAAAGATTGTTCAATTATATTGAAGTTTTTATCATTATTATAATGAAACAAATTCTTCGAGATATGCAGAGAGTTCTTAATGTTAAACCTCCACTTAAACCTTCCAAAATATCTCATTAAAGATTATTTAAGCCCATATTTACTTGGTATTATCCATTATTAACTTGACAATGTATATTTGACTCAATTCTACTCGCATCTACAGCGTAGAAACTGTAAAAGCCGACAGCTTTTTACACATGTAGACAAGAGACCCGAAGCGTCGTCGGTTTCAGTTTCCCGGCTTTTGTGGATGCCGCACGAGGTGGTGGAGCCTCGGCTCCCCAGCCCCAAATCTCCCCCCTCGGACTAAAGTACCGTAGTGTCGTCGTGTTTTTGTGGTCGTCGTTGGGCGATGATTTGCCAGCGCCATGCAGCAACACCGTTCAGTTCGTTCGCAGCATTCGTGGAGTTCGGACCTCAGTCGGTGCTCCTCCAAAGCCAGTGTGCGTGTGTGCCGGTCTGTTTGCGGAGTTTCCACCGCATCCATCACGCTCCTCTACACGTCCATCTCCTCCGGAGGGATGCAGCAGCAGCAGCAGCAGATGCAGATGCAGTCGTGCAGTTCGTGCCCGGGCAGATGAATTAATTGTGGAAAATAGTTAAATTCCAGCTCGTTGAAGCGGCAACAAATCCAATTAAGCATATACACCGTTTTGCGGCGAGTTGTGCATAATTGAGTAATTAAGTTTCATAGAAAAGGGTTTTTCAAACGCCGTACATCGCACATCGCACACTCACACGCCGCAGCAACTTGGGGTAGGTTCGGTAAAGACCGTAAAACGAGAGTGGCAAGAACAACGGCAGCATCATCATTTCCGGATCCGCTCCACTCCACTCTATACGAACTTATGTGTGTTTGTGCTGGTTTCTCATAAGAGTTCATAAACCACAAAACAGACGACAGGCCAAATCGGATTATTAAGTCCTCCTCCTTGTCCACAAAAAGGATGTCTATTGTGGAGGGACATCCTCCGTCGCCGCCTCTCCTGCCATTGACAATCTCGCTGCACAAGTCGCTGCATATCCGGGCGCCCTCGACATATTCGGGCGGCCCTTCTCCTTTTGTGAGTGGATTTTTTGGCCGCTCGCTTTGTTTGTTTGTTTCCTCCATTTGGCGCAGATACGGGCAGCGTCAGCATCTGTGGGATTGCATAATGTCCAGCTTCCTCTCCAGCTCGCCAGCTCTCCAGCGCTCCAGAAAAGTAGCCCACAGCGATTGCAGCTTGGGAATTGGGTCTGCACTTAGGAAAAGCGAAGATTTAGAAACACACATTCTTGATTTCGACAATGGGTTTCAGTTTTAAAAGCTGAGATAATAGTGGGGCTCTTACATTTACTAGAGTTTTATTACTATAAAGATCTTATCATTTGCCATAAATCATTTACTCTGAAACATATTTATTGAAAAATGCACTTAGGAAAAGTAGTTTCCTAAATGTCAAGGAAAATTATAGGTTAAATTGTAAAATGTTTTAAAGAAATTAGGTATGTTCCGTGTGTTAAATGTTCTTTAATCAATTTAAAAACTGGAAGGAGTTAATGAGATATTGCGATGAGAAAAACGAAAGTTTTTTAGTTAATTTCAAGAGATTTTAATAACTTACAGGTTATATTATAATAAACCTTTGTCAGTGGAAAGTCTTATGCTTAAATTCTAAATAATTTGGTCAGAAAATAACGTTAATATCTTTAAATTAAGTTCAATTGTCACAATTTGTATCAACTTCTATATCCCTCAACCTAGTTTCTTTCCTTCATATTAAATCCCTCTATGTTAATACAACTTTTAAGTCAATTACAAGTTTCTAAGTTCCTAAACTAAACTCAACTTAAGAACATTCTATTTCTCCAATTAATAATAAGTATGTTTCCCTAATTCTAATCTCCGTTAAGCCCATAAAACCCTACCTAATCCCACTTAAAGAACATTTCTCGCTCTGCTGTCCGAATATGGAAAATAAATAACAGAGTCAGAGTCCGGAGTCAAAGCCAGAGCGATGCCAATCAAAACAGCACCGAATGCACCCGCAGTGGGAAAGTTGTCTCCGTCTCATTGGCTAATAATACCCCGCTGTCGGGACCTCTATAATCAGCATAATCCACCCAAATGGGAAGTCAATCCCCCGTCCCTAGGGGTTCGTGGGAACTGGACACATGTGGGGGGGCAGAACAGACAGTGGGCTATGCAAACAATTCGCAGGAATATTTCCGTAAGTGGAGAAGGGTTTGGGGTTTGGAGTTACCGGTTGACCGAGCAAAGGAAGTGGGCTTCGGCATCAGCAAATGCCAGGCATTGATGTGTCCATCAAGTGTCTCCGTGTCCGTCTGGGGTTCAATGACCCGCCCGAGGAACTAGAACGTCCGATAATAATTGATGGGGCGATAAATGGGAGACAGAGGGAAAACCGAAAAGGAAAAGGAAGGGAACCCCCCACACACAGCCCAAGTATCTAAAGTATTTTGAAGTATCTGGAGCTGGGACAGGGATCGGAAATTGGCGCTCTCTGCAGAACGCATTCGGACGTGTGATGAGCCAATTTCACACATGGCAGAGGCGGAAAGAAGTCAGAGCCAAACGGAGTGCGAGTGCGAGTGCGAGCCAAGTGCAATGCCCCGGACTTTGGTTGACGCTGCACTTTTGCCACCTTATGCAGTCAGTCGCCAAAAATAAAAGCCGAAAGCCGAAAGCCAAAAGCCATTTCCACTTCCCATCTGAAAGGCGGTTTTCCCGCTCATTATGTGTGTGTGTGCGCGGGGAGAAAGAACATGGCCCCCATCCTCAGTCCCCTCCTCCCGTTCCCATTCCCAATCTCTGTCCAAATACAAAATGCACACATGCAGACGTAATGAAAACAGGCATATAGCGGCGCCGCTATTCATCACCAGATGGGATTTACACCCTCTCCGGATCCGGACCAGGAGTCGTGCTCTGTTGTTCTCTCTATTAAAATGCCACATTTAAATGCCGAGCCTCATAAATGTATCTCTCATCCTCCTCTACCTTCCACAATGGCAGCCAAAGGAACAGCGGCATCAAAATTGATTGCTTTCGCATGGACACGAACTCGGTGAGCCCGCTGCCACCGATGGAGGAGGCGATGGACAGGGTCAGCGAGAAGTCACCGCCAGGAACGCCCAATGGCATTGAGATGCCGCCGCCGCCAGATGAAAAGTGAGTTGATCTAATCTAGAAAGGGGGGGAAAACTAATAGCCATAGACTGCAGCTATGAGTTCTATAATACATTGTTTGGGCTTTTATTTGGTGTTAAGGTGATGATGTTTGGCTATAGTTTGAGTTCTGAAACATCACAAAAGTAGTCCACAAATATAAGATGCTTTTATTGGATTTAAGAAGATTATTTCCGACTTGAATTTAGTAAATAATTCAGTTCTGGTTTTGTATAAATCTTATGAAAGAAATAAAGCATAGAAATAACTTAAATAAATAAGCAAGAGGCTTAATTCGTTTCTTTTAGAACACATTTTTATATTATTATTAAAATTTTGCCATGATATTTGCAACGCAGTGAAGGAGGCATCTCCGACCCCATAAAGTATATATATTCTTGATCAGCATCACCAGCCGAGTCGATCTAGCCATGTCCGTCTGTCTGTCTGTCTGTCCGTCTGTCTGTCTGTCTGTCGGTTTCTACGCGAACTAGTCTCTCAGTTTTTGAGCTATCGGGCTGAAACTTTCAGCATAGTCTTATTTCATTAGCACGCAGTAAATATGTCGGAACGGCCGAAATCGGACAACTATATCCTATAGCTGCCATAGGAATGATGGCGAAATTAATGTAAAAAAAACTTTAACTTCTCTGTTTTTCAACGAATTTCTATAAACTTTGAGTTAAAGTCGTTTTTTATAGTTCTAGAATTACGGTTTTAATTTCATTAAGATCGGACAACTATATCATATAGCTGCCATAGAAGGGATCGGTCGATATATATGAAAATGAAAAATTCTACATGTAAAATGTAAAATTTACTAAATTTACATAATTTGACTTTTTTTTTAACATTACCAAAATGGATCGATTTTCAATGATCCAATTGCAGACTGCAAGGGTATACAAACTTCGGTTTACCGAAGTTAGCTTTCTTTCTCGTTTTAAGTGACTTACCTTTATGAAATTATAGAAATAATTATTTGAATTAATTCTTTAGCATAAAAAGAAAAACTAATTTTTTATGGAAAATATATATATTAAATACTATGAAACCAGTGACGGAGTACAATATATTATCAGTATTTTTAATTAGACTTAATTAATTTTAATAGCAAAAAATAAACACTTTAAAGTGCTGAGTCTGTGATTTTATCTTAATTTCCCCAATCAATCCCCTGGCCCATCAAACATTCAACTAATCAACACAATTTAGTCAGCAGATATTCCCCAACACATTTTTGTTTATCAATATTTAAGTAAATTGTGTCACTTAGGCAGGCAGGCAGCCCAAGCACAGACAGACCCATTTCCCCGGTGGCCAATTTGGAGCTCTCTCGTCTAGCCGGCGATTGGCCTTGCCCATCTCCTCCGCTCAGAGTCTTGGGTAGCCGAGATATCTAAAGAAGACTCAGCTTGCCTCTAATCGATTTTAATGGCACCACACGGCGTATGTGTAACATTTACATGGAATATGGAATCGGGTTAGGAATAGGAATAGACCAGGGGCAAGGTAAGGAAAGACTAATTAACAATGGGGAAAAACGGAAAAGCGTCAACGCCCACACACCCTTTGAGGGGGCAGAGGTACTGTCCGCTATTTTTACGCGCCAATTTCCTAATTCACGTATCTTTGAAAGTCGTAAATTTTATTTTAATGCGACCTCGTCGCAAATCACACAAGACCTTCCTCTATGTACATCCGCTATAGTCGGAGTCCACACATTCAACAGTTGATCGCGTGAGGCCTTCACATAGTAACTGGCCGTAAACATTCCGCCCGTAATCCTTCCACGTCCTTGTCCAATTCGTGGCACGCAGCTCGGCCAGTACAACCCGTCAGGCTCCAAGTAATTACGGGTATTTTTCTTTGTTTGCCCGACGACTCAACCTTTTCGCCGCCTCGTTTTCATTTCATTTTCATTTGGTTTTCATTTGATTTCCAGTAATTTTTGGGCGCGTTGCCCACCGGAGCTTAGGAAAACAGAGCTGGAATAATGACCCAAAGGTCCGTGCCAGGGTGTGTTTGTTGTCGTCGGCGGTACTTGGGAGTGGGAGTGGGAGTCAGAGTGGATATATATGGTGTTTGTCCCTCTCCGGCGGTAATTGGTGACCCAGTACTCTGCCACAAATTAGCGAAGCCTCAGTTCCATAAATATTCGATTAATTCAGGCTGCACTGGCAGGTGTTTTTTGATTGATAAGTGTATTTACTTACTTATTTATAGACATTGTCTGTTGACAAACAAGTGGCCGCAATAATTAGCTTCTAGGGAGAATATGGAAACTATTTAAAGAGTTTTCTTGGTTGAATTTATGGCCAGGGAAGTCATCTGATGCTGATCTTGTCTGCCTTTTATCTCATGTTTACCCCCATAATCTTAGCAGTTGAAGTGACAACCTTTTCGGACGAGAGGGTGTTGCATAAGCCAAGGTCGCACCCAAGACTAATTAAAAGACGTTAAACAAATAATTAGCACAACTTTAAATTTGTAGCTACCTCTTTGGTATGTAACCTGTCTCACCGGTGCAGTTCCACGCTAAGGAGATCCCACTCTTTGGTTTGTGTCCGAGATGTACATGCTGAAGATCTGTTCATGTCTCTGCTAAATTATCGTTATTTCCCGCAAGTTGGCATGTCTGGCGCAGCTCCAGAAAGCTTTGGGCTGAAAAATTGAAATTAATTTTCAGTTGTCTCTAGCCTATCGTCGCGATCTGATCGTCTTTATTGTATGCTCGAATAAGATCACTCTCTGAATTCAATTGAGGATTTTTCGGGCGGCATTTGAATACCGTTTGTTTGTGTTAGTTTGGTGTCTGTACAACAAAAGGAGCAATATAAACAAAACATAAGAAATAAGAAAAGCCCTCTTATACAGATATTTAAAGTGCTTTGTTTATGCTGGAACTAGTGTGTGCTTATTGTCAAGAGATTTTTGATGCATCTTGCGGGTCTGTGCGGATTTTCTTTCACTTGGAAACACAGAGTTATTCGAAAATTTGCATCTATAGAAATCGCCTTAATTAAATTCGATGTGAACTTGCGGCCCCGTGAGCACACATGAATAGATAACGAACCGAATCCGTCACTGTTTTGGGATCGTGTGATTGACAAATTAACGCGTTCAGCCTGATTAGCATCTCTATTCCAATCCATCAATCTCAGACTTTTGGTTGGAACAGTTCTATTAGCGATTAGCGATTCCAAACGGTCAGATTCGGTCGGTTTTCAATTGTTTCTCTCTCTCGATTGTGGCTTTTACAGAATCCAATTACGCGGAAAACACCGACTCTCTATACATAAACGACCTTTAGTCGTTCGATATACATATATATTTAGAGCTATATAGCGCCGATCTGTGACGCACCGGCCTGCGATTCTACGTCTAGTGGGTGGCGGTGACAGAAAAAGCTGAAAAACCCAACGAATTTCGGCCCAAATAGCAACACTTGACTAAATGCGTGATCGCCACTTGGCCAAAATGCCGCGTGGAGGAACGACAACAGCGTAAGTTTTTTAAAAAATAAACAAATAATACCAGCTGGCAAAACCTAACCTTCGGAAACAGAATATAGACTTTTGGGAGTCTAATAAATAATATTGTGATAGGCATTGACTTGAAAAGCGGGTCTATTTGAACATATTTCATATCTTAATTAAACCCATATGTTCAATAGCATATTAATATGAAAGAAAAGTCCATTAGAGAGATAAGGGAAAACCCAATTTATTCTTAAATAATATCTGTTGGATATAAATCCGTATAAATTCAGGAATTAATTACTAACTAAGAACAAAAGAATTTTAAAATAATCTTTTTGATCCAAAATTAAATAAAAAGTTTTTTCTTAAAGGGTAAGCAGTACCACCTCTTGCAGGCGTCGTCTGTGCTCAAGTTTAATTGAATATTTACCTTGTTGGCTAGTGTTATTTACTTAATTTAAACAATTGCAGCTTATGGAGAAAAGTTCTGCCATCTTATTCTCGTATTAGGTTGACGTTGCGCGAATTCGATTGTGCGAGTATCTGGCAGATACAATTTCAATTTCAAGCTGGTCGTGTGTGTGTGTATCGCTCGGATTATGAGATCCGACCCGCACACTCCCTCGAGATCGCATCAATTGAACGCGCCGCGACACCAACATCGTCTCTAAACAATTCCCGGGCATTGTAAGGCAACACCAGGCCGGAGGAGCCAGCAACCGACCACTGCCAAGGCAGGCCCTTCTCGTACTTCGTCATAATTAACCCGCAGGATGCGGACGCACAGAAGTGTGTACACAGAAAAGAAAGAATGGGATATAAAATATGGAATTGGAATTGAATTTAACCTAAGAAAATAGGGGAAGATTTTATTAGGCTTTCCTGAAGTTCTAATAAAAATACTGAGTACAGCTTCATTTCTTTTAAAACTTTTTAGTTTTCTATTAATTTTTGAAAAATCTCTCCTTCTTATCTCATTCAGTATTCAAATTATCCCTACTTTCTTTCGGTGTACAAGAGAGTTTGGATAATTTGCAGCCATGCGTGCGACAGCAAATGGTTTAATTTGCCTCGATCCGATCCGTAGACTTTTAATTGTACATTCCGCGTCGGCTCGTCGTTAGTTACATCTCAGATGGCTTCCTTAATTGAGTTTTGCCCTGGCTTCCTGCTGCGATTTCTTTCCTACTTCATACTTCTTACCCACTGGGCCATTTCTCGCGAGTCGCGACCAGTTAGCATTGCTCCAGTTTAGGAGACTCACTTTGTCCAAGTCACGAGCGTAATTAGCCTGCTTTAATGTCGTTCTTTATCTGAGTTCTTGCTTCCCTATTATCTGATAAGTCCCAGCATTTTTTGTTTGATCTACATATTCCCAGGGAGACATCTAGCTGCCATGGTCACCATGTCACATGACTGAGATAAGAGACTTCCAAAATTTTGCCCGTGGAGAGTTAGCTAATCTCTAGATAAAGAGCAAGAGGGATGCTTGGAGAAATATATTATTTAGAACTAGATTTTAGCAGACTTGATTTTTCTTATCTTAAGACAAAGTTTTTAATATTTGTTACCTGTTATCTTTGTTCTTGGTATTTAATTAATTAAAATAAAGTAAATAAGTGAAAAAGTGAAAAAGAAAGAGATAAATTGGGTTGGCAGCACCAATGGGTGTTTGGCCAACATGTTCCTGGCAACATATGCCTATCAACATGTTCTTGTGCAATCAGACATGTCCATCTGTTTTTTTATTTTATGAACAAAGCTTTGAGAACCGGGTATTCTGTTCAAATTATTATAATTATTTAGTTAACTTTACTTTTAAATTAAATAAAAGAGTATCATAATGAAACTGATTTAAATAATCTCCAAATACATCCTGATTACTACTTTAATTCATTTTTATATAAAAATAAATTTTACGTGAAGCATTGAAGCATGACTAATCCCCGCATGGATCACTATGGTTTAAATTTGCATTTAACAAATGGCTTTAGGAATTTGCAGATTACGCTGACACAGCGCTGCGCTTTCTCTGTTTATTTTTCCTCGCATTTGCAGTGGGTGCCACTGCCACAGCCGAGTCAATAGCCTTTCTCCGCCGCGATGACCCATTAGCCATGAGTCGCTGCACCCAGACCAGCTCCAGCCTCAGCTCCCGCTCTAACTTAGACTTAGACTGGGTTTGAGGTTCAGGTTCAGGTTCGAATATCCCAAACAGGTGGCAGTGGCGGTGTCGGCGGCCAAATAAACGAGTTTTCCATAAAACGAAAAGCTTTTAGCGAAAATTTCTCAGCGCGGCGAGCAAATGAAAAGTGAAAGAGAAATGCAACGCCTAGATACAGATACAACTATAGCTGCAGCCACCAATGCAGGCACAGATACAGATACTGATACAGATACAGATGCAGCCCGTTCGTGGGCTTGTTTTCCAACAATCTGCGGCAAGTGAAATGTGTGTTAAAGCAAACAGCCACTGTAGCCAGCGTTGCCCCAACTCCACCGCACCCATCCTCCCATGCCCATGCCCATTCCCATTCCCATCCCAACCTCCCTGCAATGTGTTGATAGCTAAATGCCTGCCCCAACCGCAGTCCCAGACGCAGACACAGCTGCAGCCACAGATGCATCCACATCCATTGCGGCGGAGGAGCTCTTGTTGTGGCAGCCGCCGTTCATTGACATCGCCATTGGCTTGCACGTGAAGAAAACAAGATCACTGATCAATTTGCATCTCTTTAAAATATCTAATTTATTTTATGACTTCAAACACTTTAAACAATTAAATTTAATGGCCTTTAATCACCTTGAGATATTTAATGCCAAAAATAAATGAATTTTAAAGTAAAAAAAACTTAAAAGAAAGCTTATTGGGCAAAAGTTGTTGAATCATTTCATTTAGAAGTAATTTCCTTTATCGATATAATTAAAAATGCCTTTTTTATTGCAGCTTTAAGATATAGTCAAGGGATCTAATAAATATTTAAATATTTAAATATTAAAAAAAGGATAAAATTATCTCTTAATCAATGCAAATACAAATTACAATGCCGTAATTATAATTATAATAATATTTCCCGAACAAATCCCTTTGAAATTATAATATTATGCCTTAGAATTAATTTTAAATCTATAAGAACTTTATGAAAAACCCCACTCACTTCCCCATATTTTTTCTCTGGGTGCATTTGCTCCCCGATCTCGATTCGGCATATCTGATGCTCTCCTCGGATCGTATCGCATTCAAATTGGAGCACCCAATGGCATTATCTTCGCTGTGATGCAAGTGTCGCGACTCGGATCTCGCGACTCCGAGAAAGCGAGAGTGCCACGATAATGACAGTAGTTAGTTAGCGGCTGGTAATTCGATTCACTCTTGCTTTCATTATCACAGCGTGGGGCAGCGGCTCGCACTATTAATTTAAATAATAGCTTTGTTTACTCTCGAGGCACGTACATTGTTGCAACAGCAGGCAGCATCGGGCGGATTTCCGACGAAGCCAAGGAGCTGCACTTGGCGATGATTAGGCGGCTCGTTGGTGGCCAGCAATGCGCCTAATTGCTGGCGGTTTCTACTCCAGTTTGTCTGCCGACTGTTTACTTTCGACAGATCAACAGATGGCCGTGGGATTTCTCCCAGCTCCCCCAAAAGCCACTGCACCACCGATGATGGATGGGTATTCTTCAGTGGCCGTATTTCGGCTGGTGAGATCATTGTGCTCCATCCATCGAAATTGGATGTCATACGATCATCGCGTACGTCAAGTGAGGAAATTAATATGACAGACAGCCGCCAATTGGCTGGAAACAATACGCTTTTCGGCTCCATTCCGTATCAGGGGGAGCCATAGCCCCAGCCGTCAAGAACTGAGTATACAATATCGTCAAATTCTACACCAAATAAACACACATGGAGACAGGGAATTGGGTAACGGAGTCAGATCTGAAGCAGAAAGTCAAGGAGAAGTGGAACAGTCTGTACGAGAAGTTGCGCGAGAAGCTGAAGCTCAAGTACGGAGTGCCAAACCCTTTAGATCCAGAGCTAATCCAAGTCCAAGAAATTGGCCTGGCAAATTAGATAATTGCTCTGGTCTATGCAGATCCTCTGGGATTCTACTTGATCGTCCGTCCGTCTGTTGTCCATCAATTAAGCTGATTAGCAGCAGCACATTCAACCCACAATTAGTCTAGCCGAATCTCTAAGGGAATATGTAGAAGAATCTCTAAAAGAATCTCTAGATGAATCTCCAGCGCAATCTCCATAATTCCATCATAAATTGTGCTTAATGAGGGACAGCCCACATCCATCTGGCATTGTGCTTGGATTAGCTCCGAGTTCTTGTGTGGAAATAAATCTAAATTTCTTGCAAAGCCAGAGATAATATAGGGAATTCCTATACCATAATACCATAGGTTTCATGACTAGCCTTATCACTATGAAACCCATTGATGAACCCTTTATCGATGAACTCAACCGCCTGATCTTTCGTCGTCCCAACTTCCTGAGGAGACGCAAGAGCAAGTAACTGCTGTGAAATCCCTATCTATATTCCGTATTTCCTGTGCTTCCCATCTGCTTGCAGGCGCTATGAGGAGGATCCGGACAATGCCTGGAACTGCTGCTCGTGGTGCGAGTACTTGCTGATCGTCATCCTGTCCACGATCCTGCTGGTGGGCGTCCTCGTGCTGACCCTTTTCTGGGTGATGTTCTACCGCGATGGCTTCGCCTGGTCGGAGAGTCCTAAGCAGCAGTTCAATCTCCATCCCATCTTGATGATTGCCGGCTTCATCACACTCTCTGGATTTTGTAAGAGCCTCCGCCTTTGTTTCGGCTGTTATTACCTTAATAACCTCTTCTTTCGTAGCCATCTTGATCTACCGCCTGTGCCGGTGCGTGAAGCACATCTACGTGAAGCTCATCCACATGTTCTTCCACGCCGTGGCCATTCCGTGCATCGCCCTGGGTTTCCTCTCCGTTTTCGACTCCCACGAGGCGTTGCAAAAGGTCAACTTCTACAGCCTCCACTCGTGGCTGGGCCTGGTGACAATGGGCATGTTCGTGCTCCAGTTCGTGATGGGCTTCTTCAGGTGAGTCTTCTTCTGCCTCAATGTTGGGACATTCCGCATACTAATCAGTGTTTTGTCACAGCTTTCTGGTGATGCTGTGCTGTGAGAACAAGACTTACAGCTGCCGCTCCGCCATGGTGCCCATCCACGCTAGTCTGGGCCTGGCCAACTTCTGGCTGGCCATTGCCACATCCGTCACAGGCTTGATCCAGAAGGAGCGCGAAACTGACACTCAAACGGACATTAGGTAAGAGTTGTCTAATCGTAACGAAGGGTCATCGTAACAACATCAATTTTAAGACAGATTACACTAACACAATTCCCAGTTTATTAAAAATAAAAATACAAAGATCGGTAAAGATTGTTTAGGGAAAGGATTGTTAGTGAAATTTGGCTACTACTGGTTTTTAAATTACAAATTCTTACACAAAGTCTGATTAAATTTGATGAAAATTAACATCATCTGAACGATAAGAAAATAAATGTCACAATGTGGATTTCCCTGATTCCCCCTGATTGTCTCATTAAAATCTTTAAAAATAATTAATCTTATATTGATTTGGCCGCAATTTGGTTGAAGAAAATCTATAAAAAAATATTGCTAATTGAAGATCCCCAAATATTCTTTTAAAATATAAGCTAAACCTTAACTTAACCCTTTAAGCTCTTGAAATTAACTTGTAAACTTAATTAAACTCTTAAAATTAATTCACCTGCAGCTATAGGAGCTATCGGACCAGGTTGGCTTACCTTTGGTCTTCTATTTAATGATATACCACCTTGCCACTTTCCTTTTGATATTGCCAAGCTAGTTTAAAGCGCATGACTCTCATATATATATAGCTCATATAGGAATGCTACGACCTAGCTTTCTTTTCTTCTTAATAATAAATATAGCTGACATAAATATAGTGCAACTTAGCCTGCTTCGCTCCTTTTATGTTCAAGTACATTAATTAAAATCCTTACCCTCTTCCAGCACGGATAACAAGCTCGTGGAGCACTACATCACCAGTGCCATCGGCATTACCCTGATCTTCATTGGCATTATCGTTACCTTTGCCGTCCGGCGGTCGAATGCCCCCGCCTCGGCGAAGGTCTATGTGACCGAGCGCATTTAGGCCCGTCTTGAGGCTCGTCGGAGTCTCCGTCGCCGGAATCGGTCCACGGCCAGGACGGAAAACGAGTCGCAGGTGTATCCGAGGATCGTGTGGAGCTCTGCACTGGAGCCCGACTCCGACAAGGAATCGGAGAGCCGGATCCAGGTCGTCCTATCGCCAGGCTTTGCACACAGAGACCACGCTTCTGCATCTCTATCCGAACCCTTTGTAACCTTTTATATGCCAAATTAAGTCCTCTTATTCCTCTACGGCGCTAATCAAAATCTTTACTCACTTTCAACTCCTCCGTAGACACGTAGGATTAGGAATCTCAGAAAAGAGCCGACCAAGCAAGCAGATCTAATCAAAATTGAAGTGTTCAGCCGAACTTACTGATGCGTTAAGCACCCAGCATGCATGATTATCCAGTTTTTTCGGTACTATAGTAGAATTTTGATATAAGCCCATGTTACTAGTGTAAGTGTATCGTACCCATCAGGGAATTCACAGAAACCCCGGGGGATTAGAAATCAGTGGAAGTGGTATCTCCTCTCAAGCGTTTTCAAACCTCTAGAGATTCCTGTGAATCCCCTGAGCTAACCGTACCACATAGCGCATTAAATGTACGCACTCGGACTCAAGCTGTCGCATTTGATGTTGTTTATAATCGTGCAAGTATTTGTATTTCATAATGCGCTAAGCAATATAAGCTGTAAACCAATTTTACAAACAAATAATAAACAATACTTTGCCCTGTCTGAGGGGATTCATAATACTCCCTCCATATTCTGTTTATTCTGGTTTTCTGGGAAGGGGAAAGAGCACGAAGAGCACGTAGAGAATATTTTAAAAATATGTGGAGCTCATATTTACATAATTAGAGGCAAGGTTAAGAGGTAAGATTAGGTAAATCAATTTATTTATTAACCTTTAAAATTAACGGCCTCTTTTTACATGCTATGTTAAGTTAACAGTGGGCTGCAATGTTAAGAGAAAATAAGCGCAGTCGATAACTATGAAGTTATCGATAAGTCTATCAACATTGGCGGGCTCGTTTAATTTGAAAACCGTTTCCATTTCTCAGTTTTGATTTCTCATCTAATTAGTCAAACTAAAAATGAATAATCTCTTTATTCTAGGCAGTCTTTTCTGGTTAGTTTTTCAAAACCAAGCTTAGATCCCCAAAAATGGGTTCCTTGTCGTAGTGAAAATAATCTCCAAAGTTCGTCCACGTAAAGTTCCAGTACCTCGGGTCCGCTCGGGGATCAGCTGGCTTATTGGAAGGAGGCACCACTGTGGCGTTGAAGCGATCCAGCTCAGCCAGCAAATCACTGAGTACTTTGGGGTATCTGCAACCAAGAGGAGATTAATCTTGCCCAAAAACTCAGAACTGAACTGAAACTTACTGCTCCGCCAGGTTGAATTGCTCGCAGGGATCGTCCCGTATGTGGAACAAGCAGGGAGCTGAGAATGCGGTGGCCTTGCAGCTGCTGCCCTGGGAGGATTGACCCTGGCACGTGACCGTGGCCGCCTCTCGTAGCCTCTGCTGATCGGCTTGACTGGGAAGCATCTTCAGGGCCACAAGAGCCTTGCCCGCTCTGCTTTTGGCTACTTGCTGCCAGTCGTAGTCATGAGGATCCCTCTCGCCAGCCGGTCCATACCATCCATCCCATCTGCCCTTGTAGTTGGTGCCCTTAACCAGTTTCCAGTCCCCCACCGTCACTGCGGCGCTGCCCCAGATGTCGTCTATGTTGTGGAGCACAGTTTGACGCGGGGATGCCTCATCATGGGTCAGTGCCTGCCAAATGCTCTGTCCGTCTAATTCCTGGCTGAGATTGGCCAGAGCTGATGAGCCACCAGCTGCCTCCAGGAGCGTGGGCAGCCAGTCCGCGATGTGCATCGTCTGATCGGCGACCCTTTCGCGCTTCTTGAGGAGTGGCGACCAAACCAGTCCAGCTGCTCGGACTCCTCCCTCCCAAAGGGTGTTCTTCACGCCCTTCAGCGGATAGTTGGAGGCAAAGTTCAGGTTGAAGCCTTGGGCGGGACCTCCATTGTCCGAGGAGAAAATGATGATGGAGTTCTCCAGCAGGTTGGACTTGCGCAACTGATCCACAATCAGGCCCACGGACTCGTCCATTTTCGACACCATGGCTGGGGATTGGGAATGGGAATCTGAGTCAAGGAACATCTCTAGAATTCAAGAAAGTCACCTGCAAACTTCCTTCGCTTATAGTGCTGAATATGGCCCATCTTCATGACATCGTCGTCGGGAACTGGCAGCGGATTGTAGGGATTGCTCGAGTGGCAGGCTGCATGGGCCACATACAGGAATAGAGGTCCTTTGGTGGCATTGTGGCTGGCAATCACCTTGACCGAGTGATCGGTTATCACGTCCGTAGTGTGCGCTCCATGGAGATCGTAGGCCACATCCGCTCCATTCCTCATGTCCAGACCCCAGAGGTTGTTCTCGACGGCGGTGTGATCGTTGTAGTCATGGTGTCCCGACCAGAAGCCCACATGGCTGCGGAAGCCCCTATACAGCGGGGTGTACTCCAGTTTCCAGTGCCCCAGATGCCATTTGCCAGCTATGTGGGAAGTGTACCTATTATGGATATGAAAGCTAGTTGGATATAGATAAGGGATTCCATTAACTCACCCCATATCATTCAAATACTGCGGCAGTATCTTCTCTTTAAGAGGTAAACCTCTCGGTTCAGCGGCATAGAGAACAGTGTGTTGCATTCCTGTAACGGATAGTAGATTTAAAGAGGATCCTGCGACAGGAGACCTTACTTACCTGTGTGTATGGGATATTTTCCCGTCATAAGAGCCGATCTCGAGGGCGTACAAATGGGATTCACATAGTAACGATTCAGAATAATGCCCGAATAGGCCAAGGCATCAATATTGGGCGTCGGAATCTGAGCCGAGCCATGGAAACCCACATCGTTGAAGCCCTGGGAGAGAGTATATCCATAACTTATTGCATTTAGAATATAAAATAAAAGAAGTTTAACATACCAAATCATCGGCCAATATAAATATAATGTTGGGCCTTGAGGGAGGTGTTGACGCCACCTCCTCACCTGCAACTATATAAGTCAGCACGAAAAACACCAGAGCCACGAGCTGCATTCTCCTCCAGCAAATACTGAAAGATCGATTGATATATTCAGTCATTAAAAGCAATTTGTTAAATAATTGATGAACTGCACAGATTCACTGTGACGACTTCAATTGATTGATCATCTCTACCTTTCAGAATCGGGCTTTGGAATTGATCATCGTTGCAAATGAAACTGAATCAGCAATTGCAATTGACCTCAATTTTGTTGGGTCGTAGAACCTCACCTAAAAACGTGCTTGGATTGGGTTCTATGTATGTTCAAGATGAAATTTCATGGACACTGGGATACCCTTAGGAATTTGCGTCCAATGTGGTTTCAAGTGACATTTTTGCTAATTAGCATGTAAATTGCGTTTGTCTCTGTCTGTGCCGTTAATGGGTCAACAAGTGAGACACAGAGAGTAATCGGAAAGCTCAAATTAAAAAACCAAATTAGATTCGGTGGAATAAAGACTTAAAGCCTAGCAGCCAAGCCGATGCTCTACTTCAAGTAATAAAAATATACTTTTTAAGATGTCTTAAAAATAAGTGAGATCTTGTCAAAGCATTCCAATATTATGATCAAGTTCTATACTAACTTTTTAATACTTTTAAGTATTATTTCCTAACGTTCTCTACCTTTTTTGTCACTTTAGAAATTTCTTGGTTGTTCAAACCGCGAACCTTTTGTCTGTCGTAGGGTCATTCACCTCTAATGTGATTTTTTTGAAAGAAATCTATTTATGCAAAATCACTCATAAGCAAATTATGATGAATGAAGTCCATGCCCTTACCGCTTGAACTTTCCTTTTGTTTATTTTACTCAATTAGAGGGGTAAACAATGCGATCCCGGGCAATATTTATTTAAAACGAGAAACTTGTTTTTGTGTTTGCTTTGCCTGAAAGTTGTCACGCGCGTTAAGTGTCCTTAATTATATTTCGCAAATTTATTGATATATTTATTAATTAGCACGCAACGTCTGTATATTTGGGAATGAATTATGTTTAGTTGCTGATAATGTTTTAGGAATTTTTTGGTTTGCTCGACCACCGACGCGTCGACCGCTTCAAACGAGACTGAGAAAATTCCCAAACAGCCGCCAGAGCCGCCGAATCGCCGAGCCGCAGACCTTTAACAGTGAAAGCCACGAGCGCTGCTAAACAAACAGCGGAAGAGCGCTGAAGAGCGGAGAGAGAGGCGGCGAAGACTCACCTGCAGTTGCATAAAAAGCGAAAACTTTCGATTGCCAGCCACCCACACTCTTGCTTTCGTTGACCCTTCGACCCAGGCAACAAACAAGCAACATTAAATTGTACAATAATTATTTTATTTAATGTTAGCTCCGTTCAGCTGGCTCACAGGAAGGAACACACTCTATAATTCAACAAACTACGAATTAATAAACAGAAAGATCCTTCGAAAAGCCAGCGACACGCCTGTCAAGCCCGCGGCAATACACACTTTTAATGCTTAGCTATATAATTACATTCTAAAAGTACGAATTTGGAAATAAATATAAGCTAGACAGGCAATAATTTCTTATAGAAAGCAACCAAATCACCCAATGCTTTATGATGTTTTAAACAGTGCCCCCAGGCAAACGGAGGGCGTTTAGAGTATTTCCAGATCCACGTGACGTATTTCCGGGAATTGAGTCTAAAATGGAGAGCATAAATTAGCATTGAAGTAACATCCAAGGACTTACGAGGACATCTTACCCGCAGATTCATTTCTATGCGATCAATTTCACCGCCCATCAGGTCCACAATGTTTTCGCCATGATCCAGCAGAAAGCTCTCGAGATCCTCCACCTTTTTGAAGCCCCGAACCGTCTGCAATACAAAAGGAAACCGGTTAGAAGCCGGCCCAGAAATGGGTCAGTACTGCAACGAACCGTAAGCAACTTGGCCAGATCCTGTTTGTCCAGATACGAACGCGTCAGCTCGCGACCGTCAAAGTCGAGCTCAGCCTGTGGGAATAAACTTTAGTCTGAGTAAGCCGCCTCAAGTCCAAGGTCCCTTACCTTGTAGCGGACCCGTGCATTGCCAATATCGATGCCCTTGACATCGTAAATAGCTCTGATCATCACATCCGCCTCCAGAGCAGAGTTTATCTTCTCCAGGCGCTCGGAGGCAATGGAGATGCCCACCAGAGCATTGGCATTCGTGTAAATGATAAAGGAGGCCACAGCACCGAGGAGAGCGCCAATAACGAGTGAACCGGCGGCATCAAAGAGCGGGGATCCTGTGTAGCTGCTCAAGCCCATGCAAGCAGCAGCCACTATGACGCCAGTCACAGCGGCAGCGTCTTCACACAGCACCACATTCACGCAGGGATCCTTGCCAGAAATCACTGTAAAGAAGCCAGAAGAAGGAATAATCGAACTTGTTTCTTTAGAATAGCCAAAACTCACCATAGTCCTTAAAGGTCATATTATTCTCCTTGGCCGCGCGCTTCAGCTCGTTTATGGCCACCATCAGAGTGGCGCCCTCCGAAACCAGCGATCCCATCAGGATGCAGTACACCCAGAACAGGTCTCCGATGGGCTCTGGATTGAGTATGCCCTCGATTCCGTGGTAAATGGACAGGCCGCAGCCTACGCAAAAGATGCCGACGCCCGAGATCAGCGAGGACACATAGCGCATGTTCATGTAACCATAGGGATGATCAGTGTCCGGGCTCTGCGAGGACTTGTAGATGCCAAAGGCGAGGATGAGCTGGTTGATCAGATCAGCCAGCGAGTGTATAACCTCCGCAAACATGCTGTGGGAGCCGCTGTACACCCATCCTCCAGCCTTGAAGAGCAAGTTAGCCGCGTTGCTGAAAGGAATGGAATTTCATTGCAAGGCTCCATCCATGGCCTGAGAAACTCACATGGCAATGGCGGTGGCCACCACCTGACCCGACTTCTCCGACTCCTTTCGATTGTCGATCATCACCTTGGTGCGGGATCCCATCTCGCGGCGGTAGTCGCGCAGCCGCCGCTTCACCGTAAACAGATCTGCGGAGTCAAGGACTTTAGCACCCACATTAAAGACTGGACACATGAACACGGGGAACACAAGCACTCACTCTGCTGGTACTGCTTGCGCTCCACCTCCCGCTTGAGTCGCTCCCGCAACAGGTTCTCCTTGGAGCCCCACACCTCCAGGGCCTTGGCCTCCACATCGCGGCGCCAGTAGACGGTCATGGGCGGCTCCTGTTCGTACGGCGACCTGCGCTTGATCTTGGGCAGGCACTCAAGATCCGCGGCGGTCAGCATGAAGTCGCTAATGGCCCGTGAGGGCGTCACAAAGTTACGCTCCAGGGAAGCGCGATAATCGAAGCGTGGTCGCTTGGGCGTCGGCACGGGAATCGAAGCGTCTGATGGCGGAGGCGGAGAAGCAGCTCCTGATTTATCCGGCGGCAGAGTCGCCGTCAAAACTGTTTCTGTTTTCCGAATAGGCGCTTCGGAAGGCACCTCAGAGCCACTTACTGCTCCTGCTGCTGTGGTCGCCGCCGCGCTGGAATTAGTTATTAGATTAATGGCTGATGTCGCCAGTGCAGGCTCTTTCAGCTTCGCCACCGACGGCATATCGGTTTTCTCAAATACAATCTCGTTGATCTTGGAGTCCTCGATGGTGGTGCTGATGGACAGGATGCCCTTCGATGTCTTCACCTCAAAGTTCATGGTCTGCTTAGGGCCGGGTGATTCCTTTGGCGGCTCCGCTGCATCGGCGGCGGAGACCTCCTCCACAATTATCTTCTTCTTCTTGGAACCGCTTCCGCCGGCGCTGCATCGGAACTGCAGGAACAAGCCAGGTCGCTTCCAAGGCTGGGGCTTAAAGGTATCTCCCTCATTCCGCTTCCAGGCACTTCGGGCCTCATGGAGCACGGAGCACTGGCTGAAGGCTCGTCCCACCTGCTGGTGTCTTCGCTGCAGGAGCAGCACGCCGCGCATCAGCATCCTGCTCCCGCCAGCAACGCTCTAAACAGAAGATGACAAATTGGATGAAAGCTCCCTGGCATGCATCGCTTTTTCGTCACTTACACGGCGCGCTATCAGTCCGAGATTCCAATCAGTTGCTTGCTATTGTTGCTGGTTCCCGGTTTTCACTTTTAGCAAGACTAAGTCATTTGGGCAACGGCGGAGAGGGGCGGAAAATTGATTTACTGGCGGTACAGCGATGGACTAACTGATTCCCTGCTGCTCCTGGTAACACAAATTCCGCGCGGCGATGATGGTGTACTTGAATTTTGCTTTAAAAAGACATTTTCTAAACAAATTAAGTTTATCTTTTTTCTAGTGCCGGTATGAGTGTATTTACTTATCGAAATTAATATCGATATGCTGTTTTTATCAAAAATAATATCGATGGTACACGAGCGAGCTTTTCCTTTAGAGGTGGAGACACATCGATGAAAACATCGATGCATCAATGTTTTTAAAATGTTTGGGAACATCGATGTTTTTCTTCATCGATGTTTTTTTTTAAACATCGAAAAACATCGATGTTTCTCCACCTCTATTTTCCTAGCACAAATTCGCAGTTCTTGTAGATTTTCCTAGCGCGATCAGGCAACAATTTTCCGTGAAAATGAGCATTTTCTCACAATTCGAGGGATGTACATGCAAAAATTTACGATGGCGCAGAGCACAGATGGAAAGCGCAATTTTCCTCTATCAGTCTGGCAGCTCTATTTGTTTTTGGAGGGGAAGTGATTGAGTGTCCGTGTTTTCCAACACTAAATACAACAGCTGTTTTCTGCCGGTTGTTTTATAACGACTTCCTTTGCACTTTTTGGTTTGTTTTTTCTGGTTTTTCCTAATTAAAATGTCCATTTTAATGCAAAGAGTGGCGAGATTAACCCGCCATATCGCCCGCCCATTGGCAGCCTCCCGGCATTTCGCGACTGAGGCACCTGTCGGCGACGGAGATGAAGTTCTTGTGGAACGTTTGGAGGGAGCTCGCAAGGGAATCTCGGTCATTGGCCTTAACAGGCCTGCGGCAAAGAATTCCTTCAGTCGGGGAATGGTGGAGACCTTCTCGGAAGTCCTGGAAGAGATCAAGAGGGATAACGGATCGAGGGTCGTCGTCCTAAGGAGTCTGACGCCGGGAATCTTTTGTGCCGGCGCTGATTTGAAGGAGCGAAAAGGTAAGACTTTATTTTTAACGTTTACTGCTTGATAATTGCTACAAATTCTTTGTTTATGCCAGGCATGACTCCCGAGGAGGCCACCGAGTTCGTGAAGACGCTCCGCAGCCTGCTGATAAGCATCGAACAGCTACCCATGCCTGTAATAGCCGCTTTGGATGGCGCTGCTTTGGGCGGTGGCCTGGAAATGGCCCTGGCCTGCGACATCCGCACTGCTGCTTCCAACACCAAAATGGGTCTCGTAGAGACCCGCCTGGCCATCATCCCAGGCGCCGGTGGCACTCAAAGACTGCCCCGCATCCTGTCGCCGTCGCTGGCCAAGGAGTTGATCTTCACCGCGCGCGTTTTCGATGGAACCGAGGCCAAGGATCTGGGTCTGGTCAACCATGTTGTTCAGCAGAACGAGACAAAGGACGCGGCCTACCAGCAGGCCCTCAAGTTGGCCGAGGAGATCCTGCCCAACGGACCGGTGGGCGTGAGGATGGCCAAGCTGGCCATAGACAAGGGCATGCAGGTGGATCTGGCCACGGGCTACTCCATCGAGGAGATCTGCTACTCGCAGGTGATACCCACCAAGGACCGGCTGGAGGGACTGGCCGCCTTCGCGGAGAAGCGCAAGCCCGTCTACCAGGGCGAGTGAATGGAGAGAACCAGAGGACCCCTCCTAACGTTAAGCTGAAAAGTGCATTTATTATTTTACCTGTTACTCTCTTTGTAGAATCCAACAAGCCCCAGGCAGAGCCCAGTTCAATTGTTTTTCAAATATATAAAGCATTCGATTGTATCGAACTGCCAAATAACTTGAATTACGCTAATTGTAGCTGAGCAATTTTTTAATCGCCGCCATGACGCATCTCCATTTAGTCAGGGAAATGCTAATTACAGCCATTAAATGCCGCCACCGATCAAGATACACGCCCCATTTGCATTGCATGTACTAGAACGTCGCAGAGCATAGAACTGGAAGTTGGATGCAAAGCCAACCTTGATAGAACGATGCGGAAATCGGGGTTTTCTTAGGAACCCAGTTAGAAAGTTCCTATTGTCATGCGAGCCGAGTGCCGGCCCACAAGTGCCAAGTGATGACTGTGCCTTTGCTTGTCATTTGTACAGCAGGTAAGGTAATTTGCATTTTTGCAAATATTACAGGTAATACAGGGCGTGCTCCAGGTATTTTTGGGGCCCGCTCGAACAAAGGCGTTTTGTCACAACAGAAACACAAAACAAAACCAGGCGCTAAATGAAATAACTTTATGGAGTCGCCGCCGCCGTGGAAGATTCAACCGGTTTAATTGGCTGGGCGGCATGTCAAGGAAGTTATCTCTCCTCTGCTTCCCAGGGGTGTCTCCGGCGGCCACCCCCACTAGCCCAGATTTTTTTGTTTGGTGGCGTGTCTAAGTTGCGTCACTCCGAACACCTCCATTCATGAGCAAAGTCAGCATTAAATTAAAATGCAAAGCGGGTGTTTGACATCAGGCAAGGTCAGTGTCGTTTGGCAGAAACTCGGAACATCTGAAACCGAATCTCTAACGACAATCTTTGGAGCCGATGCGCCGTGTGGCGCAGTGTGAATATTAATTAATCAATTAATTAATTGCTCAGTGCTCAATGAACCAAGATGACCCCAAAGCAAACACACGCCTTACCGGCGAGAAGGCAGATCCGGAAACCACTTTGCGGAAGCAAATCAATTATTTTTTGCTTTGACTTGTTATTATTAACGCTTCTCGATCGGGCCTGGCCGTTCAGGTTTCCATCAGAGTTGGCCAGTAATGTCGTATCCCCGATCTGTCATGCATTGTAATGAGCAGCCTGGGAAGAGACACTGGAGAGAGGCCTTAATATCTCTTTATGGCACGGGGGATTTTTCGAATTAACTTTTTCCAGGTACTCGAGTCGCCGCTTGAAACTCAATTAGATGGATGAGAGGGATTCTCAAGGTTAAAGAACGTGCGAGTAAACTTTCCTCTGGACGGGAAGACCCCCAAAGGCAACCGATAATATCTAGAGCACTTAAGAGCCACCCATCTAGATGGCTTTTGCAATCGATAATTCTTTAGTTAAGGCTCAAAGTAGGGGAAGGCAGCGACAGTAGTAAATTCCAAGTTCTATGCTTCCGGCGATAAGGAATCACTGTGTCAATATGGCAGCGGCTACAGACTGAGAGCTCTTGACCTGCTTCAAAGGGTTTCTTTGCCCTATTCCCCAGACAGGAGAACCTATGGGCTTATCTGGCCTAGCCAAGGCTGCGTATACGCAACGTGTGCATTGTCTTGCGTCAATAGGAGAACGAGCACCTTGTTAAACAGAAGAGCAACATAACTTGTACTGTAACAAGTGCTGCTCCATGTACTTGGCAATTAAAGATACACTCAATCCAATCAACTCCAGCCATATCGTTGTTATCCGAGAACCTATAAGGTTGTCGTTCGAACTGATATAATTACGCCACACACTCTCTGGCGTCCCTTAAATTGCAAACGCATTTAATGGCCCCCATAAATCAATGACAAAACTTAGCTCGGCGACCAATCTGAAATGCACATCACGTGAAAAATGCATTTCATTTACAGCAATTGCCGTGCCGCTAAAAATTTTCCACTGCCCCACTGACTATGTCTAGCCCGGGCTAAGGCAAACACAAAAACCGAACGGGCATTTCATATTTTATGGTTAGACAACAAAACCAGCCAACGGCTAACAGAGCAGCAGCAACAACAAAGAGTTGGCTCGAAACAAGTCAATCACTGGAGAGACACCAAGTGATCTGCCTCTGAAAGAGAAGCCCTCAAGGCAGCCACTTGGTAATTGTCGCGGGACAAGGGTGGTCCAAGGGGTCTGGCAAGTGTCGCGCAAATTCTCGAGCTGCAAGTGCTCCATTCGCTCCAGTTTGGTATCTGTAGATATTGGCAGTTACACTGCAATAAGTTAGGGATTTGAACCATATATTTCTGTAGTAAATATGCAGTATATTTAATATAAGTAGGTACCTATCTTAATATCTTAGCAGATGATCTGGCCATAATGTCCCAAAGATAAGTTCAATTTGAAGGAAATCATGTGAACATTATAATAAGTTAAGTTTTCATTACACTTTTAAGATGTCTTAAATGGCTCTATTTAAAGGAAATCAATTGAAAAATTTAATAGGATAAGTTTCTTATTGTCATTATAAGATATCTTGATAACTTTTCAATTGATCTTGGTTTAATATCCCTGAGATAAACTCCAATTTAAGGAAATCATGTCCATATAATAATATAATAATATAATATAAAATAACTCGAAAAACATCGATGTTAATCGAACTAAAATCGATTTTCGCTTACAAAAAATCGAAATCATCTTTTCCATTTCACACTTTTATTGGACACTCATGTACAAATAATTGTAATAAGTTAAGATTCTTATAATAGTACCTTAAAGAACTCGAAAAACATCGACTTTAATCGCATTAATTTTCGCATACAAAAACATCGACTTTATCTTTTCCATCTCCAATATCTTGTGGGTACACACTTTTATTGAACAGTTTCCGTGGGTACACACTTTTATTGGACAGTTTCCGTTTAATAGATCAAAGATTTAAGATGGATTTAATTTTAACTTTTTACTTTAATTCTATTTAAGGCTCTTCTTTATACTAAGAGAAACTTTGAGTTTGTAAATATTTAACCTAGAATATATACTTTTTAATGACATTAAAAAATGTTTTCCGTGCAATGACAACTTCTCCGAACTGTAATAGATGATTGATGGCTGATTGATAGCCATTAATACTTGGCTGATTGAATGCAGGCAGACGAGGTGTCTAAGCAGCTTACAGGGTGATGTGAGATTTTCGCAAAATATTAAAATTCAAGTCCGCAGATCATACCCCCGATAAGGGCCCCCAAAAGTATACCAAGACCCAGTTGAAGTGGTGACTTTTTCCAGCTAAATGCGAATTAGATATATCTAATCCGATTTGACAAAGTAGCGCCTGCATTTCCATAGATAACAGATAATAACAGAGTGCGCTCCCTGACAACACAGCTCCCAGGCGGACAGACACCCGGTTATCCTCTTCCTTCTCCGCCGTCCCACACCGCGTATGAGTAATGGGACGAAGGCAGACTTGTCTGGCCGCCGAATGCCCAAAGCTGAGTGATCTGTAGAAAGCACCTACTACCGATGGCGGTGTCTATATGTTCATGTTCACCTGGCCAGCGAGACAGAGAGAGAGAGAGGCCGACTTCGCCCCACCTGCGTCACGGTAACAACGTTTATTGTCCATTGCGCTAATTGCCCGAACCGACTTCGTCTCCGAGTCCACCTCGGATTCCGCCTGCGTCTCCGTCTCCAGGTTCGGATCGGGGATCGGGGAGTGCGAATACTTATATCTGTGTGTATGGCCGGGTTTATAGCCGCTCCGGCGACGCCGTCGCAGCAACAAATTCAAGCACAAACATTGGCTTAATATCAGTCACTAAGCGATCGTCCGACAGTTAACAACAAATCGCCAGTGGCGACAGAAAAGTTAACAAAAAGCCGCGCGCGCGAAAATCCGAAAAAAAAATCCTTGCAACATCATCGCATTGGAGGTGTGAACAAATTAAATAATTAAATAGAAAAAATAACAAACACCAAAGAGGCTTAAATAGTGTTCAAAGCATATTTGTCTCCACTGATTGTTTCTGCAAATTCTGCACCATCGAGCATATCGACCATTAACGCGTCTGTGTGAAAAGTCAGTCAATGTCGAGGACAAGCGATTGCGACTAAATTAAATCAAGCAATTTAATATAATTTCTTTATAATTTCCACACCACCAAATTGAGCAAGAGGTAATTATCGAGGCCTGAGCAGCAATTATATGTTTGTTTACACTCTGCCTTTTGTGCTTTGCCTATTTTATAAGTGCCCTAATTATTTATAATTAATTCCCGCACATCAAGTTATCACGGAATTATCGGATGCATGTGACACACTCAGAAAATTACTTATATACATTCCATATTCCAAACCTAATCGGCTGGGAAATCTTTGGCGCCCCGCCTCCAATTAGGCCAGTCATCATCGGCGGAAGAATCAGAGGGAATCAGAGAAATCATTGCTCCCACAGTTTAGTGGCCGTGATAAGACCCGAATTGGATGCCATAAAAGATTATTGACTCAGTTTTATCTTGACAGCTACCTGGCGGCCGCAGGTGCAATAAACCTGGCGTTTAGTTTGGATTTTCGAAGAATAAAAAAGTGCCCAGGCCGTTGGCTGTCACTCACAGTTGGCAAGGTGGGCCAGAGTCATTATCACATCATCGCTGATATGGTTATTACCCGAAATAATAAACGAGCCGCAACAATGAGATAACTGCAAGTTCAATACTTCGAATTCGACCAAGCTGTCAACCTGTCTGATCAATTATGCCGCGGCAGGCGCAGAGGCGCATCCGTTTTGCATATCGAAAGTGTGTGGGTCCGCGATAAGGTCGCGAAAAGCGAAAAAGCAACAAAAAACTGACTCGCACCGATCCACCTTAGCTGCGGTGATCGCCTGACACTGAGCTCCCTTCCCCCAACCTTAGCTCCTGCATGCACTGTAGGAAAAGATTTGGTTTCTTGAAGATTAAAAAAAAAAAGCAGTATTTTTTTTTTGGGGTCTATAACTACAACAGCTTTTAATATTAATAATTAATAGCAATTTAATTAAATTATTAAACTGTGAAACCTTTATTAATATTACAATACAATCAAGGAAGATGTTTTTTGATCTAAATATACAAATATAATTCAAGTATAAGCTTGGAATATATTATGAATATTCGGGAAACTGGCTGAAAGGCCAGTTTTTGGATATTTATGAAGGATATGGACTATCTTTTGGAATGTTGAGAAAATTCAAGTGTTAAACACTTATTAAAAGATAGTCCATATCCTCCATAAATATCCAAAAACTGGCCTCTAAGCCTTCCGCAAGATAGCCTTCATTATTGGAACTTTCTCAGCACTCTTAAAAATATCCACTATTCTTCAAAAGTATCCATCTCTGCAACTTTCTCAGAATTCTGGAAGATACTTAGTTACTTTTCTTCATAAGTGTCTAACACTGGAACATTCTCAGCCTTCGGAAGATACCCACTATTCTCTATAAGTGTTCATCTCTGTAACTTGCTAAGCTTTTCTTTTTAAGTAACTATCACTGAAACTGTCTCAGAGTTCCGGAAGATAGTTACAATTATATTTTTCATAAATGTAACATTCTCAGCCACTATGCATCATAACTATTCGTCACTTGAACTATCTAAGCTCTCCGGGAGATAGTCACTGATCTTCATAAACATCTTCAGCATTCAACGTGGTTACCAGAAGGATCGATTTTATAAATGTTCCAGCTTGCCAAGAGCACATTTTTAAAGTAATTTAACAAAAATTTTCATTAACATAAAATCATACTTAAAATAAGAATAAGATCTAGTTCTTGATCACATTAAATGTTTTTCTTTTGCACATTAATTTTATAAACTAATTTTTATTAAGAAAATCTCAAAGAAAATTTTAATTATTTTACAGAAATATGTAATTTTTTGTATATACTTAAAGAGCTTTCATTACCCATTTTCTCTCCGTGTGAACTTTTGATGGATTGCCATATTGACAAGTCGGGGCGGTCAACGGGTTTTCTTTTCGCCTCTTCTCGCGGCACGTGAAGCGAACACACAAGCAAAACAAAAGCAAAACAAAAGCAACACAAAATAAAACAAAGAAAGCAAAGCACAACAAAATAAAACAAAACAGAAAACTGGTAATGACAAAAAGACAGCCAAAAGCTGTTTCGGCTTTAATGGAATGCATTGACCCAAAAGAGATCCTACTCGAGATTCCATTCAAAAAATCCGCCAAGCCGCCAATTAAAGGTACTCGAGAATTGGCAGGGAAGCGGCTCTCGGGGCTCATCATTTATGTGCGAATTGTGGAGAAATTACTGAAATCGCAAAAGTATCAGTTTCGAAAGTTTGATTTTTATGCAATAGCCCGGGAAGGTCGTTTACGGAGGATCGAGGTTTATGGAAGCAGGTCAGGGTATATCGGAGTGAATCGGTTTCGATAAGGCGGTACAGGAGATAAAGATCGCATGTTGTAAGGCCATTTAATTTTATGGTTCAGAATCTGCCAGGTAACAGTAACTGTCGAAAATCCAGGTCAATATCTTACGCAAATGCCAAGGAACCACACCCCTTCGAATCACCTTTTACGTTTGACGTTCACAATTAAGATCTTATAAATGGGTATATAATTCGTTGGGCAAACATCGGCATCCGAATATTTCGAATTCCGTTTCACTCATTAGGAGAATTCCCCAAAAAAGCCAAGAAGCCAGTTGCGGTGCCAGGGCACGAAGGCTTAATTTATAACGATAAGTCAATAACCGATTTAGCATGATCATAAAGTCTATACTATCTGGTGACGCACTTAACTATAGGCCAAATGGCAAACCTAATTAATGTAATTGGCCATAAAACTAATAGGTTCCAACTTTCGGACTAATCAATGACCAACTATGACCGTTGCTGATATCAAATGGGCGCGTGATGTGGTATAAGAGTGGGCCCCCTAGTTACCCAGAAAACCAATTAGAAGTCGATCATAAAGACTTGGCGATTCGATTTATCGTTTTGTGCGACCCCCCCAATAAAAGGCAATCATTTGGGGTAAACAAATATTAATGTACGAACGATATCCACGGAATTCAATGTCGTCCAGTTACGATTTAGTTGCTTTATGTAAGAAATACGACAAGTGCTCAGTATTGACCACTAATCTTATCGAGCCACATGATAATATTATGAATTATAACACGCTTCACCACGATTAACAGTCATTATTCCTGTTAAGTACGAGTATATAGAATTCTTCGAATCGTAATTTCCCCTCAACAGTTTAAAGTTCTCAATGAAAGTAATTGCCAAATAGTGATTTATTAAATTAATATAACTCGGCCAGTCCTATCTCTAAGATGACAACTTTGTGGTTCTCCTTTGGGCTAGTAATTCCGTTAAGTGTCTCTGCGGATCGGATGGGTTCGGCTGCTCCTCGGGCTCGGTTCTGCTCGGGCTCCGTGGCGATAAGGTTATCGGGGAAGCATTTATAATTGATTTTAAAGGTAGCTTTGAGTATTTTATTATTATTAGCTGTGAATGTGGCATGCTGCGTGTATTTGTTGTTTATTGATTATTGTTACCTGTCTTGCCTTAAGTCGTTATCATTTTTGGACATTATTATATCAAGGCGCCGCGGCCCCTTAAGCCCCGCGTAGGTTCTCTATTCCAAACTGATCAGTTAGTCGCTTTTGGCCAGAGGGCGCGTTCGGTCCTCCTTTTGCTCCTTCGCTCGAGACATCTCCAATCGTGTTGTCCTATCCTATTCCGAAGAAGTAAGTCCCCTACCCGGACCAGGGCTGTAAACGTAAAACTTGACGCGAGGCCAAAATACATTAAGGAATTTCGAGTGGTTTAAGCTAACTTTAGCCAGCTGTTTAATTATACTTTATTTTAATTGGTTCGTCACAGATTTCCGTAAAAATTTTCATCTGGTGTAAAATGAATCAGTTTAAATTGCCGTATAATTTCAAAGCATAAAAGCTTAGAAGAATGTTCAGGTGAAAACAGAGTTCCAGATTTACTTAAAGGCAAAAAGATCAGACGTAGATCGAAATTTATTCGAAACAAAGTCTAACAAAACTTTCAAGAGAAATAGAAGAAATATTTACTGGGACAATTTCCAAAACTTTCCATGGCCTTAAGTCCTTATGATCGATCGTTGTTCAGAGGGCCTTGAATGGGAAGATAAAAATGTCATTAAACAATTTTTGAATGGGAAAAAAAAAGAGAAATATACTCGAGGCAGTATTTGGGATCATTTAGAAGAAAATGCCTCAAGCCATATCTTTTTAAATATTTTTTAAATTGTATTTAATATATTAAAAATAAAAGACAATGAATATGTCTAAAAATAGAGTATATCCTTCTTTGTGTGTTTTTGGCAGAAAGTATTTGAGTAACAAAAAACGTATTGCCATATTAAAAATAAATTTAACAAATATCTAACTCATTTATCTTAATCTTGGAAATTTCATTTGATTTCGATCAGATAAATCAAAGTATAATCACTAAGATGCCGCAGGGCCATACATATGACTTGCAATATGCAAGCTATTTTTCTACTTGTTAAATCCCTCATGTGACCAGCTGTTTTATGATTGCTCTAAAGTTAAGCTAAAAAATTTCCCGGCCTTCGGCCTGCCACCATAATTAATTCATAAATGTTAATAGAAGAGGTGCGGCTAATAAATAAAACTTTATGGCCAGCGACAACTACGCTAATCTAAGCTCTCAAAACCAGGCTAAAGTGCAGGATTAAGTGGAACGGCTTCCAAAAAAAAAATAGTGACTGAAATTATAGGCCACATGAATGAATCAACCCGATACCTGGGACTGGGCGGTGACTACTATATGGACGCTGATTTAGGGCCCGATTATATGACTATGGCCAATGGAATTACAAGCGTGTTTAGGGCCCCATAAAGAGCCATTTTATGAATGCAGTAAGATTGTTGTTTATGCCATCCCCCCAGCTAAGGAATGGCCAGTTTCCGATAACGATCGGCCAGTCCGCGAAATCTCTCTCGGGGAAGGCAGTTCCAAATACTTGAACGATACCCAATATCGATAAGATACGGCCTATGGCTTGCGCCTGGCAACCCTCGAGCGGATTAACCCAAGCCTTAAATGGCCCAACGAAAGCGAATCTCGTGCTTCCTCCCTGATAAAAGCCCGTTCGTGTGCGGCCAATCGATCACATGTGCCAAATCCATATAATTCCAATCGATCCCCGGTCTACTTTTGCTTTCAGATGACAGATAACGCTGGTTTCAAGCCGGACAGCGAGGCGGCATCCTACCCATCGGCAACGCCAGGCGAAAATCCACCCTCGTACACCAACTCGGTGGCCACGCTGAATGACTTTAACTCGAAGTGAGTATGCCGGATTATATAGCCTTTTATGATCGTTTTTTATTTTAAATTGAGTTTAATTTTCAAAGAAATATAAACAGATTTTATAGCTCTTAAAGCTTCAATAGAGTTTTATTTGTTAAAGATAGAAACTATACCATTTTCCTAACTGAAAAAAGGTTCTTTTAACGAGAAAACCCTTTTAAAAAAACAATTACTGAATTAAGTAGAACAAACTAACTCTTTAATTACTTTCTAAGCAGCTGGAATTTAAATATATTTTCTTAATTTAAAGTACCTTCACAATTTTATAGGACAAGTTTTTACACCCAAGTTGTCCCTGGATTTTCTTGTTTCCCATTAAATCTTGGATATTCTCGGATATGCATAAATGGATATTTATTGACTTTTGAAAGTACAATAGAGTTTCATTTGCTACAACAATTTCCCCATTTAAAAACAGTTTATTTAAAGATGAAACCTTTTACAAAACAATTGCTAATTAAAAAAAAAAGCAACTAAAACTTAAATCCCTTTCTAAACAGCTGGAAATTAAATAAATGTTTTTATTTAAACACCCTTTAACTTTTCTATAAAATATGTTAAATCTTTGACTCTCTTCCCTTCAGAGCCAATTTAACGGAGAAGAACCAGCTCTCCCTCGCAGAGGATCCCTACAATCCCTTCGAGCACCGCGATCCCAATGGAGCCAGTTCCGGCGGCGCCCTGGCGCATTTGCTCAAGAGTTCTCTGGGCACCGGAATCCTGGCCATGCCCATGGCCTTTCACAACGCCGGCTTGGTTTTCGGCATGTGCATGACGCTGATCGTCGGCTTCCTCTGCACTCATTGTGTACACATTTTGGTAAGTGAAACCACCAAAAAGATTTTAGCACCTGGTTTTGGCTATTGACTCAAGCAATTACGACGCTGCCTGACGGTAGACGGACCAATAGACCAGGTGAGCCGCAAAAGACGCGGCTGACGTAGTTTCCCCGGGCCCTGTTAACTAGTTCAAGGTGCCGGAACGATGGCCAATGGAAGAACGCAGGTCCAGATAAGCACTGCAACGGGCAGTCCCCAGTCGCCAGTCCTCCTTATCGGGGGAGATACACGAAAACACGATTGTTAGGGGCTATCACTTAAGGTTTTATTGCCTTTATTTATGATCACATATTTCCGATCCACACAAATCCGCCAAGTCGTAGTTAGACGAGCCACTCGAGTGTCCAGACATCAGACCAGGAACCGCGTGCCAAAACGTTGTATAAATACACTAAATATTTCCCAGAAAAGGCCGACTCACTGATCATCTATCAGTCATATATATAAATGCGTTCAAACCCCATAAACCACTCGAATCAGCAGATTTATTAACGTTAAGATTTCGACAGTCATTTTTGGACTTTTCCCGAGCGCCTTCTCAAGTGCTCAGCACTCTGAAATCAATTAGATTTGCCAAGGAGCGATTAAAATATTATACTAGCCACAAAAACACATAGTTGGGAAGCCCAACCCAGCCCTGTCGATCGTGAGATAAACATATAATTTATTGCTTAAGAACTAAAGCATTATTTACAAGTTTCAAGGGTAGTAATTAAAAGCAACATGGATTATTTAGGGTTCCCCTTAAATAGATAGAAGTTATTCGAACTTTAATGAATTTCTTAGCCAATTCGAAATCATTACTTGGGAATTATAAGGACATTTCGTACAACTCAGGATTCAAAGTCTTGTTAACAAGTTTGAAGGGTACTACCTCAAGGCTATATAGATTGTTTAGTTTTTTCCATTTTATAGCTTTTATTTGAACGTGAAAGACTTTCTTAAGAACATCGGAAATACTACTTGAGAATTCTAAGTACATTTTGGAGAACTCAAGATCCAAAGCCTTGTAAACAAGTTAGAAGGGTATTACCTAAAGGCTATATAGATTGTTCAAGTGTTTCCTATTTATAGCTAGAACATATTTTTACTTGAAAGAATTTCTTAGGAACATTGGAAATACTACTTGAGAACTCTAAGTACATTTTGTATAACCTAAGAACCACAAGTTTGAATTGTAATAATTAAAAGCAACTAGATTATTAAGGTTTCCCTTTCAATAGATAGAACTTATTCGAAGTTGAATGAATTTCTTAGCCAAATCGGAAATACTACTTGAGAATTATAAGGAAATGTTGTATAACTAAAGAACCGCAGAAAAAGTTTAAAGTTCAAAGGGCAATAATTAAAAACTTCATAGATTAGTTAAGGTTTCAGTTTTCATAAATATAACTTTTTTGAACATGAAAAAATTTCTTTGGCAAATCGAAAATACTACTTGGGAATTATAAGGACATTTCGTAGAATTCACGAAACAAAGCCTTGTTGACAAGATACTAACTAAAAGCAATATAGATCATTTAAGACTCCCCTTTATAAAGCGAAAAATTATATGAACTTGAAGCTATATCTTAGCAAAATCAGAAATACTACTTGGGAATTCTAAGTACATTTTGTAGAACTGAAGAACAACAGAATTATTAACAAGTTTAAAGGGTTATAATTAAACGCAATTAAAACCTTTATATAAAAATCTATATCAAGATTTTAGCTTGGAACATCTTCTAATGATTTCAAATCCATCTTCTCCTTCAGGTAAAGACCTCCCATAACATTTGCAAGGATGCCCAGGTGACAGCCCTGGGTTTCGCGGAAACGGCGGAAAAGGTCTTTGAGTATGGACCAAAGGGAATGCGACCCTACTCCAACTTTGCCAAGTGAGTCGAGTGTAATAACCCCTTATAAATACTGATCCCTAATGACAATCCCCTTCCCTTTCTAGGCAATTCGTGGACATCGGTTTGATGGCCACGTACTATGCGGCGGCATGTGTGTACATCGTATTCATTGCCGAATCATTCCACGACGTGATCAACTACGATCTCGGCATCAACTGGGATGTGCGCATCTACATAGCCCTAACCGTGATTCCCTGCCTGCTGATCGGCCAGCTGAGGAACCTCAAGTGGCTGGTGCCCTTCTCGATGATGGCCAACATCTTCATCGTGGTGACCTTCGCCATTGTCCTGTACTACATGTTCGACGAGCCGCTGGAGTTCTCCGACAAGCCACTGATTGCCAAGGCCTCGCACATTCCTCTCTTCTTCGCAACTGTGATCTTTGCCATGGAGGGTATCGGCGTTGTTATGCCCGTGGAGAACTCGATGAAGAAGCCCCAGCACTTCCTCGGATGCCCGGGTGTCCTTAATACCGCTATGATCACAGTGGTCGGGCTCTATGCCATCATCGGATTCTTCGGCTATGTGAGATTCGGCGATGAGGTGAGGGGCAGCATCACACTGAATCTGCCGGAGGGCCAGTGGCTGGGCGACACGGCCAAGCTGCTGATGGCCGTGGCCATCCTGTTCACCTTTGGCCTGCAGTTCTATGTGCCCAACGAGATCCTTTGGCGCAAGATCGGCCACAAGTTCAGCCCCGAGAAGGCCAACATCACACAAATCCTGCTGCGCACTGGCATCATCCTGATCAGTGGCGGAGTGGCGGCAGCCATTCCCAACCTGGAACCGTTCATCAGTCTGGTGGGCGCCGTGTTCTTCTCGCTACTGGGCATCTTTGTGCCCAGCTTCGTGGAGACCGTGTACCTGTGGCCCGATCGCCTCGGCTTCTGCAAGTGGAAGCTGATCAAGAACATCTTCTTGGGCGTCTTTTCCATCCTGGCCCTGATTGCCGGCGCCGTGGCCAGCATCAACGAGATCATCGCATTGTATAGCGATTAAGGTATCCTTCGATCCTTCCCTCCAAGCAGAGGCGTAGTATTAGTCCACATGCAGGTAGCATTCCACGATGGAAGCGTGATGATGAAAGATGAAGATGAGCGAAGAGCGAAGAGAGTTCAAAAAGCAGGCAAAGCCCACAGCCACATCAGACCCAACCTACGGCCATGTTGAACATGGCCAGGCGACTCCGGATGCCAGTATTCCGGAGCCGTTGACTGCATGAACAAGATGATATTAATGTTAAGTGCCCTGTTGTTACACAGACTAAGCTGCAATTCATAGAATTTATAAATGTTTTAATGTTAAGACGGCCCGTAATTCGAAAAGTATAAAGACAACCGTACGAAAAGATAGCTGGTCAGTGTTTTCTTTTCGATTCCAGGCTGGGATCCCCTCTTAGCTGCAGAAATAAAAGCCCCATCTCCGTGTGTGTTGCAATATATAAATATAATAGTTAAGGAGACTTAGAAACAAAAGTACAATTAATTGGAATAGAATACAGCGGCACGCAATACAATTAAAACTGGATGTTTGTGGCATTTCTCTGTGTGGGATGGATGGTGTGCTTTTTGGGATATTTCTGTGGGCGCAGCGGGTGAATTAAGAGCTACATACGTATCTATGTCGAGTGAAATAGGTTTAAGTAAACGCTTGTCTTAACTATTTAACTGCCTAATAATGAGTGGGAGCCGAATCTCAAGTGCATATCCTCCTCGTGCCTGGTCTCGCATGCTTTCTACTTCTTCTTCTTCTTCGAGTTGGAGCTGGTGGCCACCACCTCGCTCTTTCGCTTCTGATTGGCCTTTGGCTGCGGCGTGGGTGCTGGGGTACTGGACCCGCCACTGCCGCTGCCCGCTGATACGCTGCCCTTGGGCGCCTTCTTCTTTTTCTCGGCGCGCTCCTTCTCCTCCAGCTCAATGTTCTCACGTTCGATGAGAGTGATCAGCGTATTGCAGCGACGCTGCAGCTCCAAGGCTGTCCGGGACTTGATGAACCAGTCGAAGCGGAACTGCGGCGAGGCTCTGGAAGGGTAATAAGGTTATTTACATATATTAACTTAATGTAAGATCCTTACCTAATAGCGGCTCGCAGCTCCTCGTACACGTTCTCCTTGTCGAAACCCAGCTTATGTAGCATGCAAACCAGGAAACGATCCTCGATTTCGGTGTAGTTCTTGCCTTTATTATTGCCATATTGCAGGCGCAGTTGATGGAAGGGAGCTCGATAACGCGACATCTGAAAGTAAACAAGAGACAATAAATAAAAAGTGGGACAAAGGAACCCTTAGAGTAGCTAACCTTCTGATCCAACGCCTTCTTAATGGACAGACGTCGCTGTATCTTGCCCTCTCCCCGCTCAATTTGTCCCATGATTCGCTCAATGTCCTGCAGCTCCGTGCAACGCTCCCAGAACACGGCGTTGTATTCGATAACCTCCTCCGGTGTCTTGCCCTCCACGTCCTTGGCTATGTTGTCTATATCGTCGCGGCCATACTTCTCGTTGGCCTTGATAAACTGATTGAAATCGCGCTTGGTCCAGGCGGTGAAGCCGTGCGAGAGTAGGTTCTCCTTCTCCTGGATCTCCTCCTCGCTCAGGGGCTCCGCCTCGTCGATCTTGCGCTGCTCCTCGCGCTGCACCTTCGTGGCCTCGGAGCCCAGTTCCGTGTTTTTGGGCACCTTGTAGCCGACGGTCTTGCGGAAGTAGTAGATCTCCTGGTCGAGCAGCTCGAAGAGACGGGGCGGAAAGAACTGGAAGTCCTGCACGATGGGCTGCTTGGGCGGGCGAGGAGCCTTCGGCGCCTTGGGCTCGGATACGCGCAGGGCCTCGCGGAAGTAGGCATCCACGGCATAGTTGGCCTTGCGCTCACGCTTCGGCGGCTCAATCCAGTTGCCCAGAGCATTGAGTTTCTGCTTCTCGCGCCAATCCTCGCCTTCGAACTGGTAGACGGAGGAAGTGCCGGCCTCGCCGTTCGTGTCCATGGTGAAGGTGCGCAGCGAGCTCTCGCCCAGGCTGTCGAGCTGCGCCTTCTGCTCGGCCGTCTTAGCCTCACCGCGCTCGAGGATCACATCGATGTCCTCGTCAGTGATGTCGGTCTCCTTGGAGCTAAACACTTGGTTGGCCCCAAAGCGGATGATGTTGAGCATCTCGTCCTTGTTCAGTTGGTTGGAGCGGTTGTCAACCAGTCGGCCGCCCTGGATGACCATCTTGTCCAGCCGCAGCTTGACCTCAGCCCTCTCCACGATCTTCTCCTCCACGGTGCTCTCGGTGATCAGGCGGAAGACGCGCACCTGCTTCTTCTGACCAATACGATGGGCTCGATCCATGGCCTGCAGATCCATCTGGGGATTCCAGTCAGAGTCGTAGATGATGACTACGTCAGCGGTGGCCAGATTGATGCCCAAGCCACCAGCTCGAGTCGACAACATGAAGACGAACTTGGTGCTGTTGTCCATGTTGTACTCCTGTATCTGCCTGTTACGATCCTCGTGCGGCGTCTGGCCGTCCAGACGGCAGTAGTTGTAGTTTCGCCAGTGACAGTAGTCCTCCAGGATGTCCAGCATGCGCGTCATCTGCGAGAAGATAAGCACTCGCGATCCCTGCTCCTGCAGCTTGGGCAGCAGCTTGTCCAGAATGGCCATCTTGCCGGAGTTGTACACCAAATGGGTGTCGGTGGTGTACGGTGGTCCCGGCTCGGCGCCATCGAACAGATACGGATGGTTGGTGCACTTTCGCAGCTGCATCAGGATGTTCTGCAGCCGCATCTTCTCCACCTTGCCGGCGCCATTTACGATGTCAATGTCCTTGAGCAGCACCTTGGTGTACCAGTCGCGCTGCATCTTCGACAAACCCACAAAAATCTTCATCTCCTTCTTCGGCTTCAGACGCTTCTCCACCTCCGCCTTGAGACGACGCAGCAGGAAGGGTTTCAGCACAGCATGCAGGCGCGTAATGAGAGCATCGTCTCCCAAGCACGTGTTTGTGTTGAACCACTCGTCAAAGTCCTCCGAGGAGTTGAATACATCGGGCAGAAGGAAATTGAGCAGCGCCCACAGCTCGTGGAGATTGTTCTGCAGCGGAGTACCCGTGATGAGCAGGCGGTTGGCCGTCTTGAACTCGCGCAGGATTTCCGAAAGCTTCGATTTCTCGTTTTTGATGCGATGGGCCTCATCGATGACCAAGTAGCGCCAGTTGAACTTCTTGAAGACCGACTTCTCGCGGATACACATCTCGTAGGAGGTGACGCAGACGTCCCACTCGCCGGGCATGAGAACGTCGCGTATAAAAGTGTTGCGCGTATCCTGGTCGCCGATCAGGCAGACGGCCCGGAGTGAGGGGCACCACTTTTTGAACTCGTTTACCCAGTTCTGCAGCGTGGACTTGGGCACGATGACGATGTGGGGGCCAGCTTGGTTTCTGGGGAGAAATATTTAAAGTATATACACACATTCTCTAAGAAATCTCTTCTATTAAACCCACTTGAAGTGCTTGAGATAGCCCAGCAGGGAGATGGTCTGCAGGGTCTTTCCCAGACCCATTTCGTCGGCCAAAATGCCATTGATTCCATTCTCGTACAGCGAAATCATCCAGTTGAGACCACGAATCTGATAGTCACGCATTTCACCACCCTTGATGTAGGCGGGAGAGACATCGAAGCGGAACAGCTCTTTAGCAGCTGCCGCGTCCTCCGCCAACAGCTCCTCATCCTCCTCCTGCTCCGTTTTGCGGTGACGATGGCTGTGCAGAAAAAGTCGAGATATTAGTAGGCGAAAAGGGCTTCGCAAAGGGACGTGACTCACTCGGACACATCCTTCTCCTTTTTCTCCTCCTTGGTCTTCTTGGGCCTGCCTTTGGGCTTGGTGGGGCTCTTGGCACTGTTGGTCATGAAATGCGTGAAGATCTCTGTCTGCTTCAGCAGGAAATCGAAGCGTCGGCTGCGATCCGCCTCGATTTTGTTGTCGAACTCGGCCTCCTTCTCGCCGGACGAACTGGTGGCCGCATCCGAAGTCGTCTCATTCTGCGAGCAAGGCAGGGGAAATCTATAGCAACCCCCATGGAAATCAAATCTCCTTTGACTTACCGAGTTCTCCTCGGTGGCCTCCACGGCGGCGGCATCTGCTTTGGACATTTTCGCAATGCCGGCGTCTGTCTCTCAAGTGGAATTTACTTTTTCCGTCAATTCTTCACCAGCAAAAGCCGCGTGCTGCGCTCTGGCCGCCGTCAATTTGCGCTGAAAATCGTTCAACCAAACTGTCAGTCACGCTTCTATCACCATGAAATCGTGCAAGTTGTTGAAAACAAAGCAAGTTTTGTTTAAACAAATAGTAAATTACAAGCGATTTTCTTTCTAATGAATGGTGGGAAAACTGCGCGTGCTATCGCGTGTGTACGATGAATGAGGTAAGTTGGCTGCGGCACGGCACAAAAGGTGGCGGTAAAATGAACTATCGATAGTAATCGATCCAATACAGACCAAACATATGACTGATTTGGGAAAACCCCATTTTCCGTAAAAAATTACTTTGAAATCTAGGCACCCGCTACTTTTTCTCACCTTAAGTCAGTTTCATAGCGGTAATTTACTGTAAAACCTTTTCACTGATTGGCAATTTGATAAAGTTACTGGCGATCTGGCACAAATAAACAGGCAAACTTTTCAATTTTTAAAATAAGAAATTGTTATAGCACCCTGAGCGGTAATTATCGGGAAATTTCCAGAAAAACCAAAATACAGTTTTTCCCGAATTTTCATTGCAGTGTGACCAAATAGCAGAGTCGACAAAACGCGTGCCGGCACTAAGGATTTTCGAAAATAAAACCCGGTCACACTACCTTGGCAATCGCCTTGTTTCTTTTCAAATAACAGCCAAAATGAGTAAATATAACTCAAAATACCTCGAAGACAAGCTTAAAACGCAACTCGAAGCCCAGCACGTGAGTGTGGTGGACGAATCCGACGGCTGCGGCGGAAAATTCAGTGCCGTCATCGTCTCTGCGGCGTTCAACGGCAAGACGCTGCTGCAAAAGCACCGATTAGTCAACACGACGCTGGCCGAAGAACTGAAAGAAATACATGCATTTTCCCAAAAATCCTACACGCCCGACGAGTGGGAGAAAGTGAAAGAGCAGCAACAGCAATAACACGCAAAACACAACAACACTACCAATACATACAACAACAACTCGTAACCTGTTGTCGTTCGCTGGTAGTTAAAGCTTTGGCGTGGCGGTGATCGAACGAAGAAACTGAAAGCCGAGTCCGAAAAACCAGCGCTAACCGAAAACAGTCGAACAAAGAAAGTGAAAGGGAAAGCACAGGAATCGTTGGAGCTACGTTAAAGTTACTGTATAATATACGCAAATGGTCCGCTAAATGCATACGTTACATAAAAAAAAACCAATAAAAGTTTAAGCACTTGAGGTCGAAGAAGCGAACCCCGTTTTGTGTGCACTCCGCATTACAATTTCAAATTGCTGATAGAAAGATAAAGCTCGCAGCGAGCGCACATCACAGAGAACACAGGAACACGCAGAACAATGCTGAAGTTCCAGGTCCACTCTCCGGGCAAGGTTATCCTCCACGGCGAGCACGCGGTGGTGTACCAGCGTCCGGCCCTCGCCGCCGTCGTCGGACTGGGCACCACCCTAAGGTTTCGCCAGCAGGCGGGCAGCCAGGTCGCCAGCTTCCAGTTGGAGGCACTGAACTGTACGCTAGAGATCCAGTTGGCAGAGTTCAATGCCTTCCTGGCCGACTTCCGCAGCAAGTATCCGGCAGACAGCAACGCGAAGCTGCTGGAGGCGGTGCGCGCGGAGGTGGCCCAGCAGCTGGAGCGATCGGTGGGCAGCAACCCCAAACAGCACACCCAGCGGGCCTTCGTCTCCATCTACTACCTGCTCGCCGGCGCCGTACTCTCCTCTCCCAACGATCCCCAGATGACGCTACAAACCGGTTTCCAGGTCCATGTCGACAGCGAACTAAACGTGGGCGCCGGCCTGGGTAGCTCGGCTTCATTTGGTGCCGCTTTAGCCACGACATTCCTTATTTTGGCAGGCCACTTCGATCGGGAGAGCTACCTGCAGGAGGAGAACCAGGCGCTGATCTCCACCTGGGCCTACGAGTCGGAGCGCGTTAACCATGGCAATCCCTCCGGACTGGACAACACCGTGTGCACCTACGGCGGAATGCTGCGGTACGTCAAGGGCCAGGGCTTCCAGTCGCTGCGTATCCAGAAACCGCTGAGCATCCTGCTGGTGGATAGTCGCGTCAGCCGCAGCACGGCGGATATAGTGGCCAAAGTGCGTCACCTGGCCGAGGGCTTCCCGCAGCTGATCGAGGCAATTTGGCAGGCCTGCGAGGAGTTGGTTACCGCTGCTGTTCCGCTCTACGAGAGCTTTGGCAACGCGCAGGACGACAGCGCCAAGTTCGAGAAGCTGGAGCGCCTATTCCAGATCAACAACGACTTGCTGAAGGCCATCGGGGTGTCCCACCCGAAGCTCGAGCAGATCTTCACTATTGCCTTCAAGCGGGGCTTCTTTTCAAAGCTCACTGGCGCCGGAGCCGGTGGCTATGTGATCGTCCTGCTGCCGGAGAACTACGAGCGCAACGAGGTGTACTGGAAGCTCAAGGAGGAACTAGAGTCGGCGGGCTTTGGGGTTCATGTGACGACGGCCGGCGGCGTGGGATTGCGCGTTAGCTCGCTGGATGACTGATGCCGCAATTACTTTGCTACCTTTTTGTATTGCTATTGTATGTATTCGTGGTTTTGTTATAACTTAAAAATAAAGATTTACACATGTATTTTGTACGGCAATCGGGAGTTTTAGTTCAGCGCTGGCTTCGGTCGCGGGTTTTGTAGACGATGCCGCGGTTCTTCATGTCGCGCAGCGTCGACTGCGGCAGGGTGCCCGATACGGAGATGGCATAGATGCCCCGGTAGAAGCGGCCTGAGGGTATATCAGATATTACACCATTGATATAAAGATAATTCCATGCGGGTGCACCGCAAGAGGACTTTACCTAAACGCTGCCACTTGGCCACCCAGGAATCAGTGGGTGTTGTTAACGCAATGAGGCCGTCAAAGTTGTTGCTCGTGTGATCGTACACGTTGTCCTTGTTGTTCTTCATCCGCAGGAACTCCTCGCAGTTTTCGCAGCCATCAGTCTCAAATTGATCAAAACTCTGTGAGGGAAATAGATTAAAAATTGCCGGATCGTCGGTACACCACAACCTACTTTTATTAGGGAGCAGACGAGGCAGGCGCGCAGACCTCTCAGGTCCTTGGGTATCGCGTCAAAGGACATAGCTAATGTTTTTTTTTTACCGAAAAATCACTTTAAAATTGTAAAAAACCAAGCCACAAATACAAAACGGAAGCGCAGTGTGACCAAATCAGGCCAATCAAAAAATTAGAGACGACACTCGAATCGATAAATTGAAAATCGATATATTTGGAGCGACTGGCACATATTTCACTAATTAAATTATAAAGTTAAATTTTAAATAAACCCCTTAATTTTGACTATGCTTAAGTTTAAAAAATATTAAATTATAAAGAAATAAAATACGTGAAGTACAACACAATTACAATAAATTTTATTTAATACGTGTTAGTTGAAAATTAATGCTCTTGACCGGTGTTTTGGCCTTCTGTTTTTATAGTAGTCCTCAAAAACTTCGAAAAAGACCATAATCACTCCAAGCTGTCTAATTGGCTTGGAGTATGAAAAATTAAAGGCTATTTTATAATCTTGCAGTGGAATGGGGGGCAGAGATAGCTCATCAAAGTAGAAATCACGAGCATAAAGATGACCCTGAGAAAAATAGGTTTCGTTAATTAAAATTGTGATCAAAGTTATATTGTCGAGCCTTACCGATATTGGGCAGCTATGGTTGACATTTGTCAGAGTCTTTAAATGATGTGCAGCATATTCTTCCAAAAAATGGCCCTGTTTTTTTCTAGCCAGGATTTGACAAATATTAAAGTTGAGTTTGACACCAAAGGGTTTAAACATGTTTGAGGAATCCTTGTAGAAAACTTCCACTAACCCCTGCAAATATAATAAGAACAAAGAAGTGGAACCAAACTAAGGGATCCAACTTACTTTTACTTCTGTTAGGTTATCCTTCAAGTCGCAGTCCAGGTTCAACACCGATCGGGTCCAGCTAACTGGTTTCACAATACAAGTGACATTCTCGACGATGTCTGCATTTACTGCGCACTCGACTTTCCTGATTTTATAAAAGGAAGCCCTAGAAACCGTCTGAAAAGAGTGATTGCTAAAAAAGAATTAAAATTTGTTTTACACAACTTACAATTGTGAAGGCAATACAAAACAAAATGCCCAAGCGGGCGAGCTGCTTCCACATTCCCATTTTAGGTTAAAATGAAATAATTTTTACAAATGTTTGAAAATAGAAACACTAATTTAGTTTTAATAACTAAATTTGTTCTATTAATAGGAGCAATTTAACGGGTGGGCGGTTTAATAGGTTTGAAACCAATTATCGATGGCTACCGATAGGCTAGTTATCGCTTCCATCAGCTGCGATTGTGTTGTTGTGGGTGTGGAAGCAGGCGAGAAGACCGCAAAGGAGGAGAAATAACAACAGCAATTAGTGCTCTTTGGCCGGTAGTCCCGCTAAATCGAAGGATCGTTGGAATATATAGTCACCCCGCACCCAGCCGCCATGTCATCCTCTTCGACGTCCAGTCCCTCGGACAGTTCCCACGGCTCGGTGGCGCTGTCCTCCTTTGGAGCCCTGAACGCTCCGTCCGGGACGAACACCAGCACCCAGAGCGGCTCTGCCCAGAAGCCATTTTCCCTCTCTGAGCGCCTGAACTTTGAGATCTACCGTTACTCCAGCTACTCGCCCAACTATCTGCCCGAGTAAGCTCTAGGAAAGCGCGCCCAATTTTTCGCGGATTTCGTAATTGTCAACTGCGCACAATTTAATATATTCAAAATATATATATTTTTACCCAGAAACGTTCTTGTGGACTGCCCCAATGATCAGACGTCCCGCTGGTCCGCCTACACCAACAGCCCGCCGCAGTTCCTCACTTTGAAACTGCGCCGACCCGCCATTGTGAAGAAAATCAAGTTTGGCAAGTTCGAGAAGTCGCACGTCTGCAACATCAAGAAGTTCCGCGTCTACGGCGGCTTGGAGGACGAGCACATGGTCTTGCTGCTTGAAGGGTAAGTGTCGAGGCTATCACGTAGACATCGAGAGATCAGTATTGTGATCTCTTCGCAGTGGCCTCAAGAACGACAACGTACCCGAAGTATTCAACCTGCGCTACCTCACCGAAGACGGGGCCGAGAACCTGCCAATTCTGTACCTCAAGATCGTGCCCCTGCTCTCCTGGGGCCCGTCGTTCAACTTCAGTATTTGGTACGTCGAGCTGCACGGCCAGGACGATCCCATGTACACCAGCGCGCGCATGAAGAGCTACAACACGCTGCGGGAGGTGGAGATCATCAAGCTCTGCCTGAAGCATTTCCGCCAGCAGGGCTACATGAGTGCCTTCGGGGCGCTCCAGGAGCAAACGAATGTGCAACTGGAGCACCCGCTGATAAGCGAGCTGCACAAGTGTTTGGTAAGTAGAGAAGTTAAACTGCTCTAAACCTTCCTAATCCCCTAAAAGGTCTTGCAGGGAGACTTTGAGAAGGCGGAACGCTTCATAGCCGAGTGCATCGACGAGGGACTGATGGATGAGTATCTGTACAAGCAGGACTACAAGCATAGCTGGCAGATTAAGCACACGGAAAGCGAGATCAAGCCGGGTGGGTAGTCTTCCAGCCAAATTCCCGAATAACCCACTAAATACAGGCTCTTTTAGGTAATCGCGGAGGTCATCAACTGGTGGTCGATGCCAAGAAGCGCCTGATATATCTGTACGGGGGCTGGGATGGCTACCAGGATCTCAGCGACCTTTGGGTGTACAACATTGACGATGATGACTGGTCGTTGGTGTGCGAGAGGTCGGAACTGGGCAACGGACCCACACCGCGATCCTGTCACAAAATGGTCTTTGATCCCATCAGCGAAAACGTATTCATGCTGGGCCGCTACCTGGACAACTCCATAAGGACTGCGGACTACATCAAGAGCGACTTTTATCTGTACGACACCAGGGCACGCAACTGGATGCAGATCTGCGACGACACCAGCCAAGTGGGGGGCCCTCAGCTGGTCTACGATCACCAGATGTGCATAGATGCCGATAAGCGCACCATATACGTATTCGGAGGCAAGATACTGACGCCCCGCAGTGTCAACGCCACGGGAGCGATAGAGCCCGAGTACTCCGGTCTCTTTTCCTATCACATAGCAACGAATACATGGTCGCAGATTCTGGTGGACTGTCACCATGCCAGTGCATCGATGGCAGATGTCATGTCCATCAAGTCGAGGATCACCCATTGCATGGTGTTTCATAATGTACGTATAAAGCTTCCTATTTGCTTCCTTACTTATTTGAATTTCCTTCCAGAAACACCGAAAACTCTACATTTATGGTGGCCAAAGGGGCAAGGAGGATTTGGACGAGTTCCTTAGCTACGACGTGGACACCCAGGCCATATCCATACTCAACAAGGAGCACCCTAATCAAGGCACCACCGCTGGCAACGAGGCCAAATTTGAACCCTCCTCGGGCTATACCCTGCGTGCCACCATTGACTGCGAACGCGACGAGATTTATATATTTTCCGTGAGCTTTAACGGAGTCCATTATCTATTTCAATCTTTATTTATTTCCCATATTTTCAGAGCCTGAGCAAGGTCAAGGATCGTCGTGATGTCCCCCATATTGACGCCTCTAATGCGTTTTGGGTCTACTCCCTGCGCAGCCATAAATGGTCGAGAATATATCATTGTCGCCACAGTGGCCAGGATGCCAACTCCATTAGCAGAATGAACATTTTGGGGGCCAGCAAGGGTGATGGGGCCTTGGAGCCCTGCCCACGCTTTGCCCATCAGCTGGTGTACGATGACCTGGCTAATACCCATTACCTGTTTGGCGGGAATCCCGGCATATGCCAGCAACAACAGCTACGATTGGATGACTTTTGGCTGCTGCGTTTGGAAAAGTAAGTTGCTACTTCTAAAAACTTGTGTGAAAGTTTCTGACTTTATTTATTTGCAGACCGAAACGTGAGGAGATCCTAAAGCATTGCCGGTTTCTGGTGCGTAAGCTGCGCTATGAGGAGATGACGCGCCAAGATCCATTGAAGGCCATGCAGTATTTGCGCCATCACATAGCCGCTGTTATTGATCACAGCGATCCAGAGCAGTTGAATAATGTATGTCCCTGCCAGACTTCTACCTCAAGCTATGCTTTCACGAGTGTTCTCTCCATTCCAGTTCCACAAATTAGCTTCTTTGCTGTTTAAAAGCCACGAGAACAGCCTGGAAAGGGAGTGTAACACACCAGCACTGTGCGATGAGCAGGCTGAAGATCTCGAAACGGATGCCGATGTCTCAGGCAAGATAAAAGGTTGGCAGCTGCTTGGACTTAACTAGTACAAACTCTGATACTTTCTTTTGATATTCAGATGAAGTGGCCAATGTGGGCAGGAAACCCGAGGATATTTCGCTGGAATCGAACGAAAGCCTGGCCTCGTCCGGCATCTCGGAGACGGCTTCCAGTCCCAGCTCCTCGTCGTCGTGCACAAAGCGAGCGCGCACGGAGTGCAGCCCGGAGGTGAAGAACAAGCGAGCTTTCCTGTTCAACAAGCTGGTCCAGCTGATGCCTCCAAGCATGGTCCAGCCAGAACGCAACCTCAGCGACTTTGTAGTCATATAGTGCCAAAACCCTGGTCCCTGTCCCCAAACCTTGTTAGGTTATCTAATGTGAGAGAGACAGTTTCGTTGTTTGCCACTTTTTAGGTTCTACAACCGCCAATGCAAAGCATGACAGAAATATGATTTCATTGTGATAGTTAATTTGTACTTAAACCCCCCGAAGCGAGGGCAGGGAGAGTTGAAACGAGTTTGTAATCGAAAATATGTAAAATGTAAATCATAAGGTTGCGAGTAATTAAATATAATAAAGAGTTTTGTAACGTCCAAACACCATAGTTCTTTTCAATATACTTTTATTTAATATTATATTGGTTTTTTCATTAATATTAAGGTGTACATAGATACTTTTAATTATCTAAAAAATTTGTTTAGTTACAATTGCCACTTCATATATCATACAAACGTCCCCGTCTCATTCAATATGATTTGTATGACAAATGTATATATATAGACACACCCCAACACACCGCAAACACACCATATACAGCGGCTAGCAAGCACGTAAAATGTCCGTGCGAGACGTCGTCCGTGGGTCAGTCCCTCTGTCCCATATCAATTTTATACCAAATGCTACAGGTTTATCAATAGTCGTAGTCGTAGTCGTCGTCGTCGGCCCCTGGACAATGTTGGACTGCCTGCGCCTGCATAGGTCTCTGTTTGGGGTCTGTGTGTGGCTTGGTTTCGGTTTTGGTTTTGGTTGTGGGTTTTGCCTTAATCCTAGGCTAAGCATGCAGTTCCAGTGGATGTTTCTTTTTAGCTTCTTCTGATTTACACGTACATATATGCTTAGGTGTATAATGTAGAAATACGACTCGAATATTTCTCCCTAATATCGATCGATCGATCGCTCCGATCAAAATGCCACAACTAATATGCCTCAATGGGTTTGGAGTTGGTTTTCTTTTCTCTTCTCGGTTAGTAAGAACTTGTGTGTTGTAGTTTCCAAGGGAGATTTCTTTTGTGTTCTTTAGTTATTTGCTTTTCAAGCGTTCTTAATGTGGAATGTGGTCATTCTTTCATGTACATACATTAGTTAAAGTAAAAACTAGCCATCGAATGCCACGCCTAAATGGCCTTCAATATATATAAGTATATATGCTGAAAACTGGGGCGCCCCGCAATATACTTATCGAGTTCTCATACATTATTCATCAATATTACTTCATTTCATTTCTCGTTTTCTTGTTTTTTTTTTTACACAAATACACATAAATTTCCCATTTAAATTGTTGTCCCTTTTGCTTGCAGTTCTGGTTGTTGTTTTGTTTTGCTTAGAAAATTTCCCTTTACGTTTTTATGCTTTAATCTTAATTCCTTATAATATTCTTTGAAATTCCTTTAGCCATCATCGGATTCTTGTATTATTATTATGCGTTTTATGTACTCGCTTTCTCTCTATATTGGAAATACATAACTAGTAGATTCTTCCGTATTATTCATCGGTTTTATCATATCATTTTAGTTTTAGTTATATTAATCGTAACAATTGTAAGTGTAATCAAAATTATAAATTGTATATAAAAATACAAAATACATACATTAATGATTTTTTGTTTATATCAAATTCTCGTTCTATTATAGCTTCTTACTGAGTTCGCTCCCTCTTCTGTGGGGGGGGCTGGGTTTCTTCGGTTTCGGTATCGGTATCTCGGTATTTTGTGTTTTATATTTGTATTTGTATTTGAATCGTTTCCCCCCAAAGAAAGTTTGCCAAATATTTACATACAACTGTCTAAGTATCGGTGCTTGTCATAAAAATCAAAGGAATCATATATCAAATGGGGCCTTTGCCTTAAAATTCCAGAACTGAAGCTAGTCCTTATCTGCTGGGTATCAGAGGAAAGGCACCTAATGCTAAGAAATAAGGCCAAGGAACTAAACAAATCTAAGGTAGAGCTGAAAACGATTCTCCCTTTTGTGAATCGATTCTTTTCGATTCAATTCTAAAAAAATCGATTTAATCGATATAAAATCGAAACAAAAATTTTAAGTAAAAAAAAGAAATAAGCTATATTACTTTAAAATAATATTTTCGTGTACTTAGATTTGTCCAATCCCAATCGCCTTCTAGAGATAGATTTTTTTTTAGATCGATGCATCGATTCCGTAAAACAGGAATCAATTTTTTCGCTCAAACAAAAAAACCGATTAAATCGATTTTAAAATCGAATTGTTAGCAGCTCTAACCCAAGGTTGTGTCTGGCAAGGGAAACGGAAATAACGCCTCATTGAAACCGCCGAATGCTTGTGTGTTTTGAGATGGAAATTCTGCTAGAAAAAAAAACGAAATAAATGGGAGACTTTGTCTGCTCGCTGATGCTGATGCAATGGACGGAAAACTATATATTCATGTTATGTCTGTACTCAATGGATATATGGGGGCTCTACCAAAAATGGGAGGGGTGTGCTTGGCTGCCAATTAATATTCGCCTCAAGAACCTAGACCCCGGTACCGGTACCGCATCCATTCCGAAATCCGATCGAAACTCTTGGCTCTTGTTCTCTGCTACATCGTTTGTTTAAAATACACATTGACTTATTGAAGCTTTTTAAAAGCTAATCCATTGTTGGTTAATCATAAAAATGGTTTAATTACTTTATTTGTTACTAGATGTGGTTACGTGGATTAAAGCTTTATACAACACACTGTTGAATCGTACTTAAACTAAGATGCGTATGGTTATGGTTTTGGTTTTCATTTGGTTTTTGGTTATGCGCGGTTATAGGATTCTCGATTCTCGATTCTCTCCATTGGGTCGTGTCCTCTCTGCCGATTCTTCTCCCTTCTCTCGATTTTGGCCCCGTCTAAACTAAACTCCAAACTGGCTGAGATTGAGGGAATCTCTCGCGGTTGAAACGAAAATCAAGTGTAATAAATTATGAAAAACATTTTGCTTCATATTTATTTTACATATATGTACGTTTTATATTTTTTATGCGTTTTTTTTTCGTTTTCTTTGTGTAGAGTAGAATTATTTTTTATTTGGATTTTTACATAAATAATTTGTTTGTTGATGGGTTTCTTTCATATTCTTTTTCTTTCTCATTTTATTCTCTGTAGATGTGCGTCTCGTTTAGTTATTCTTGTATATAATATTAAATTAAACTAAAATTATAAAAACAAAAACAAAACACTGGACGCACTGGACGCAGGCAGGGCAGGCTCCAAGGATCACACAACAACTACAAGAGGGCGTCCAGTGTTGCGTACATTATATAAAGGTAGATCTATAAAATAAGCAAAACAACTAACAAAGTTACAATTTAAAATGTACGAAAATCAAGCTACATCTGATAACAATTTGTGTTCGTTTCGGTTTCGACTGAAATTTTTTGATGGCAACGAAAAGCAACATTTTCCCTCCCTACTCTGATGGCTTTCTCGACCAGATTGGTTGGATTTGACCTGATGTCTGATTAAATATCAATAAGTTGCATGGCTTATGCTGTTCTGCGGTTCATGTGTGTGGTTATCGACATTTTTTACATAAAAAACACGTGTTATTTATTATTTAAATGGATGCTCCTTACAGATTCATCTGCTCTAAGATTTCCCCTGGCTTTCTCCTTTCTCCTTTCTTTTTCTTGAATGGCATTAATACGAATCGTAATTTACAATGAATTGGGGGGCAAATTAATAAATGTATTAATTTTAGTTATGCGTTTATGACTTTTTCTTTTTGTTATTCAAGTTTGCTTGGGTTTGTATAGTTTAAATATTTCGGTAAACAATAGTTCCGTATTTACGCATTTTTTCAGTTATGATTCTGCTTGGTTTTATGCCTTGAAATCCTAATGAGAAACTTCTATAGCATATATATTATTCTTTGAATATATATATATTCCGGGGAGTTTTTTTCTTCTTCTTTTGTTATGCAAAATTGTTTATCTTTCTATCCTCCTTTCTGTAGTTATTTTTAGTAAAATGTAGCTTTATTATGCTTCAGTACGACAAAGTTGTTTCAGTTTGTAGTTCCATTTCAAGCTTTTGATTAAATTTAAGTTTCTTAATTTTTGTTTTCGGGTTTTTTTTTATTACAAAAGTTTCTATAGTAATCAAATTTGTTTAAATCGTACCGATACGGGGTGACAACAACTGGCCTGGGAGCGTACTTTTCCATCAAAACTCTTGGGGGAGGTGTCAGATTCGATCCCCGTGTGCAACAAGAGTTTTCCCTGCCGAAACAGTGCTTAAATCACAATGCATTTGTTCAGTAAAAAAAGCTGTCCGTTGTCAAAGTTCTAGTACAAAAGGTTTTCCTTCTACGATTAAAGCGAGAAACTAATTCGGCTCCTCGGCCATTTGCTGTCACCTTGCATGGGCACTTGTATCAGATTTTCTTGCGTTATATTATCCTCTCGCTGAACCTTTCAATTCTCAAATTAAAATGTATACACATCATCGTTTCTTTCACTTTCCTCTGACGCTGCTGTAGTGCTTCGTATTCTATTTTTTATGCTACAATTTTTCGGTTCCTGATGTTACACAAACTTAAGAAACTTTCTCGGGATCTATGTAATTAATGCCTAAATTTCGGCCACATTCGCTCGCGCTTCTCCAATTCTTCTCTCATTTATATTTAGTAAATATGCGAAAAAGGAATTATATGAATGTGTATGTGTGTGTGTGTGTGTGTGTTTGTATAAAAATCACAAAAATAGTTTCTTCGATCCAAAATCCAGTTTAGACCAAATTGTATTCCTTAAGGTTCGATTGCAGAATTGTGTCCTTAACAGCTGCAAACACAAACCTTATGTTTTCCGTATCTAAATGAGGAGAGAAGATAAGTTGCAATTAGTTCGTTTTGTGGTTAGTATCTTCAAGATTAATGTTGGGAACACAGCTCGTAAATAACAGTTAAACGCTTATGGATGTCCTTTAATATTAGGTTAATATTAAAAAATCTTTGGCAGCGAGTCAGAGATGAACAGTTCACATTGGTCTCTTGAGTCTTCACTTAATAGAGTTGAAAAAGAATCGAGTGACAAATTCTTTAGTAATCGATTAAAAACGATATTTTCCAAAAAGGTTCAAAAATATCAAGGGCTTTTGGTGTTTTTAAAGCAAAAAATTCTTCTTAAATCGATCGAACAATCGAGGTTTTAGATTTTTTTCTATTTAAAAATCCTCTATTAATCGATAAACATATTTATTTTCAGCTTTATTGCTTAACGAGCATGTTCACATGATCTTCTTTGAAAATAATAAAGATCTTCAATGTTTCTAAGGCAAAAAGCTTTTTTAAATCGATTAAGATCTAAGTTCTCGAATAGAAATTAAGCATTTGATTTTATTCTACCTAAAATTCTTTATAAATCGATTAATATCGATGTTACCAGCTCTATTGCTCAATAAACTTGGTCACCTTAGTCTTCGCTTGTTTTCGGCGTGTTTAAAGTCAAAATCATTTTTAAATCAACGAAGACCACATCAAAAAAAAAATTGAGGTTTTCGACGTTTCTGTAACAAAAAATCGAATTTAAAACGATAAATTTCGATGTTTTTCCAGCTCATTCGATTAACAAACGACTGATTATTTTGTTTCCCTTTTGTTCTGGATATTTGATGGCTTTTTTAAAACAAACGAAGTAAATAAAAGTCTTTTGCGTTGGTATTTGCAAGAAGAGTCTGTTTGAATTTGTCAAGAGTTGTCAAGTTAGTACAAATATATTATTGAACTTTTGACGCATTTTGTTATACATTTTGAGGATACAGCTCTGACTGCAAGGCAAAATTAAAAATGTCTGTCGTTTAGGAATACGACGACCTCTGGTTATGTTCGTGTAGGAAAAACCTGTCAACTGTTATTTACGAGCTCTATTTCGCACGCATTCCATTCCATTCCATTTTATCCAAGTTGTTTAAAGGATAACTATGCATTTTTATTGAGGGACTTTTTAAATCAAATACATTATAAATCAATTATTCATTAGCATTCATCCCGAAATCCTCGCCAGCTTAGCCCAAATTGAACTCCTTAAGTGCATTTTGCATAATTGTATCTTTGACTGCGCAGAACACAAGTTTGATGTTTTCGGTATCTGTTTCCCAATAGATTGTGATTTAATTAGAAATCATTTGCACAGATAGTTTAAGAATTTAACTAGCGATACTCTACTAAACCAGCGGCAAAAGCAAATGCAAATTATGAAAGATTACCTTTTAGACATTTATATCGGATTAAGGGAACTTTTCGGGATCTGAAAATCAAACTCACAGACACACACACGCTCCGAAAGAACAACCCGATACCCGAACTATAATTACTTACCGGTAGCACAGGTGAAATGAGAATAGATAATCTTTTCAGAGTCTGGATTTAAATCTACAAACATTCGCAGTATGAATTCTCGGGCCGCTATTGCATCTCGCTGTGGACCTAAAGAATATAGAATGTGTGTCGATATGTTATATCTAGCGTGTGACTACAGGAACTAGCATTAAGTACAGATGAAGTTTGGCAATTATAAAGCAAATATAGAGAGCTTTGTATATATTATATAGGCGAATCCACCTGTGGCCGTTGTGAAATGCGAATAGCATTGACGTTCTGGATCTGGATTGCTGGCCAAGTACTTTTTCAAGACAAACTGTTTGGCCGCAGCATGATCCTGCTTGGGACCTGGTTATATGGCCGCATAAAGTCGTACAATAATTGATATAAATTGAGGAACAAGCAAGAGACTTACCATCGTATTCAGGGAAATAGTCTACCAAATGCGAATACATAATTTTCTCCTCCAACAAGTCCTTCTTGTTCAGGAAAAGAATAACTGACGAGTTCTGGAACCATGGATAGGTAATTATCGTCCTAAATAAAGCTTTAGACTCTTCCATTCGATTCTGCAAGTGATAAATAAAATTAATTAAAAATTAAATTAATAAATAAAAAAAAAAACAAAATTTAAACTCACCTCATTATCAGATTCAAACAAGATTTGATCGTATTCCGATAGCGCTACCAAAAATATAATTGATGTCACATTTTCAAAACAATGAATCCACTTTCTTCTCTCGGACCTCTGTCCTCCTACGTCCACCATTCTGTGCGGGTTGGAAAAAAGAATGATTTAGTAAGGGGCCATAGACAAGGTCTTAAATAAAAGCAAGATACAAAAGCATTAGTTTAATAAAAGCGCAATCTATAAATAACATTACTTTAAATGTAGCAAAAATACGTCTCTTTTACTAGCTTACAATTCTAGCTTTGTCCAAAGAAATCGCTTAATATTTATTATTATTATTAATACCTAAACACAATGCCATCCAAATCGAATGGATACTCAAGTATGCCAGTTGTGGGCACACGAGCACGCAGAATATCCTGCTCAGTGGGCAAGTAATCGGCCTGTTCAATACGAGCCAGGTCGCTCAAGTAGCTAAATTAAATATATTTAGATAAATTAAATACAGGAAACCACCAGTTATCTACTTTAAATCTTACAATCCGTCCCAGTCCCCTAGATAATTAAGCTAAGACCCTAACTAAGTTCCTCACTAAGACATGCGCTAGAAGACGTTAGTTTTTAAATTGAATTAAAGCGTAAATGTTAAATCAGAAGACATGCAAGAGCAGGGAAAGAAGAGCTGGAATATGTACCTAAATCTGATTTCTTCTAAGTCAAAGGGATACTCAATTATCCCTGTTGTCGGCACACGAACTCTTAAAATGTCTTGCTCAGTGGGTAAATATGCAGGTTGAGCCACACGATCGAGATCCTTCAGATAACTATGGGTTTAGCGAGAATAAGATCAATGATTTAGTACAGAGAGTATAAAGAGTCAGTGTCAAGAGTCAAGAGTCGGGTCTTAAGAGGAGAATTTGATTAATCCAAAACTCACTATTTGGCTGAATCTGTCAATTGATATTCCCTACGACGATCGTAGCACTCCTGGATGCCAGCATCGTCCCACAGCGTTTTGATGGCATTCAAGTATGGATCCTCGAACGTGGTGACTGTTTCGTAGTCGATGCTCATCACCAGATCGGCCAGTTCCTAAGAGATTACAAATATTAACTCGTTAGATTCAGCTTTTATCCTTACACATTCAAGACTTCAACTTACGCTATGCTCTCCCTGGCCATAGGAAATCTTCAGCATGTCCATGGCCTTGATCATTGACTGCATGGCCATGAATATGTTCTGAAAGACCAGCTTGATGTAGCCGCGCTTGTCCTCTTCCGAATAGCCACTGCCGTGGATAATACGCATCTGTTTGATAAATGTTGACTTGCCGGACTCGCCAGTGCCTAAGGATATGTAATTTAGTTTGATTTGAATTGCATTAAGCCCAGTTAAGTGCCAACACTTACCCAGCAGCAACAGTTTAAGCTCGCGACGCGCATCTCTCTTGTCCCGGCGCAACTGCTTCTCGATTTCCGTATTGATGCGCTTTTGTTCCTTGGCCTCCTCCGATAAACAGCACTCCATGCTAACTAGATTTATGGACGCTTTCGCGTGCTGCAGCCACTACGCTCGACCCGCCGCCGTTCCGTGTAGAAGATGTATGTTTGGATGGTGGGATGGTGTCCTCTCTGCTCCTAATCTAATTGGTTTGCTTGTGTGTCAAGGTGTCCGTGTTTCCAAGGGAGTTGGTTTGGTACCCGTGTTTCTCAGTTACAGTTTCGTTTGATGCATTTGTACTTCGGCGCTTTGCTCCCACACTGCAGATCCTCTCCGGCTCTCTTTGGCTGTTGCTATTGTTGCTATTGCTGCTAGTTGCTGCCAAGGCTTAGGCTAGGTCCTTGCCCAGTTATCGGTGATGGATGCGAGTGAACCAAGACCACATCGAACACGATCCAAAGGCATCTGAAAAGAGGGAGAGCTTTGATTTAGGACGGCGTTGCATAACCGAGACCGAGACAGAGACGAGTAAGACGAGCTTTGGGCTCTACGGACCACCAGAGTTGTTAGCTCAACGAGAGTTCGGCACGTTGTGTCCGGGGCTGGCAATTAACATTTCATATTTGCCTGCCCCGCTGGCCCGAGCTGGCGACGTCGATGACGACGTCCGATATAGATTCCCCATGGCCCATGGCTACCCCTGGCTTTTCCCTGGCCATGGCATTGGCTTTGGCTCTGGTCTGCCGCTTCCGTTCTGGCCTGCAATCTCTCACTTTCTCTCTCTGCGCAGACACACGGCCTACCTGCCCCGCCGATCGCCCTCAAGCAGGTGGCAACAGATTGAGGAAGCGTCCCCCAGTCAAGTTCAATGCGAGAAAGCTGATTTTGGTCAATATATGGCTTCGTCTTGGGTTCGTAGAGGCTCGCGAGGGTGACCAGGCTAGATTCTAAAATCTAATTTGGGTGGCACTCAATGGGGAAGGGTATGAGAGTCCTGAACTTGAAGATACTTGAGGATCGTAACTAAATTTCATTTAAATCTTAAGGAGCCTTAAAAAATAACCTAAACCCAAGATAGTATGATAAAAAATATAGCCAAATCTAGGCAAAAAATTATCGGTTTCATTGGAATATTAAAATATGAAATTCCCGTTAAAAAATTTAATTTAATAATATCCTGCCTTCCTGGTCCACTCATAGACGTCATCCATTCCCGGGTTCAGCGTAGGGCAAGCCTATGGCCTAGGCCACAGACCATAGCTATTTCCTCTCTCTCGCGCTTGGCGCACTCTATTCCCATATCGAGTGTTTGCTAATCCAATTTTGCGGGCCGAATACTGTGACATGGACGAGGAGGCAAGGCCTCCTAGCAGACTACAAAATATCGATGGAATATCCGCCAAAATTTTATGACAACGAACGGTTAGCGGGTGTGGGTTGGGTGAACTTGAGGAATCACTGGAGATCTAGACAAAGTCAGGGATTAGCAGGGCTGCAAATCGGAAAACGCTCTCGCTTCTCTTCGCTGAGCAAAGCCACAAAATCTAATTAGCAATAGTCGGAAAAATCCAGGGGCAGGGGCATGGCGAATTGGCGCAGTGAAGCGGTTTTTAACAATAGTTCGCCAGATATATCATGCCACCGAATCGCCGCTGCGATGGAGGGTGGGTGTCTGCCTTATCTGTGCATATGTGCTTATGATAAAACCGTTCAGAGATAACATTTGATTTGTCTTCTTAATCTGGAGACGGCTACTGTTTCTCAAAGCTATACGTTCTTGGCCTCGGCGATTTTCTAAATATATTATAAAGCGATCTGGAATCGGAAATTCCACTTCGCTGTTACTCACTCGCTTATGCTTACTGAACATTGTTCAGGGCTCAACAGTTCCGAAGTTCTTATCGAAGTTTATTTGCAGGGGCGGCATAAAAAAAGGGGTTCTAAGCCTGGCGCATAGGTAGTTCTTGCTTAAAAGTCTGTATTAGGGGTGCCTCAGAATAAGCTGGGGATAATAAATTAATTTAATTGGTGACGAAAAGGGTGGTTTATTAATTTTACTCCATCAAATTTATAATTTAATTGAGCTCTAAAATAGTTTTAAACTCATTTAAAGTTGATTTAAACCCGAAAGGGGTTTCTGTGTGGGCCCCTATATATGGAATTGTTTAACTAGAAAACTGATTATAGTTTTATTTTGATTAATACTCATGGCATTTAGTACAAGTCTAATCAGTATTAGTTTTATGAATCGTTAGGTGAAATCAGCTTTTTATAGGGCACTTTTTTAAGCAGATAATTGAAGCTTAAAATAATGGACTATTTATGGGTAATTTCTCGTAAAAAAAGGCAGGCAACAAGTGGCCTTTGGTACTTTTTTGTAGACCTGCTCCGTTGTAAAGGTTCGGTGCCCAACCATGAAATTATTCCCTGAAAATAATAAAGCAGCCTCATTCTCCCTTTCCAGTGCCGCCCAAAACAATATGAACATAAACCTAAATTGTCTGTAAATCTAGAAAACGTTTTAAGAACCAAAGTGGCTTTAGTTTTCAAATAGTTTCTAAATTTAAATTTATTTTCAATCCCATTTCAAGAGTCCCCTTTTCTTGGTACTCACGCATTAATTTATCGGAGACAGGATAATGCTGACGAGATTCTCCAGGCGTTGTTCCCGTTATCCACTCGTTAGGTTTTTCTAGCACTATAACCGAGTTCTTTCGGTTAATCCGTGTACGTTGGTTGAGGTCGGGTTCCCTGCCGATTTGCTGTTTCTTTTTTGTTGTTTTTCGTTATGTTGAGATAACTTTTCGCGGTTTTTTGCGGTTTGTTGGTTTAGTTTGGCTTAAACTAATTTCAAAAGCATTTCGTTTAGTTGGTTTGCGGTTTGGAAAACATTTGTTTTAAGGAACGTGTGTAGTTGGTTATTTTGAATTATTCTTTTTACTGGTGCGCTTGTAATATATAAAACTTTCCTGCTCCGGCTTAACGTAGGTATGATACTATTTTTTATATGTGGATATTTTTTAGCTTTGTGTGAGGGCTGTTTGTTGTTTTTGTTGCTTTTTGTTGTTTATAGTTGTCAATTTGTTGTTGTTTTTAAACACCAGTCTGTAAATGCAACGCCAGTTTCAACAAATATTCATTGTAGTGTAATTGAAACAGTAACAGAAGAGTATGTGCGGCGACAACGACGACCAGAAGCAGCACGGAGAACGACGCTAAATTGAATTCACACGAAACACTTAGTGGCTCCTTTTGAATTTAATTTTCTGCATACTTTATGCTTCTTGTATTTGTTTATTTTTCTGTATGCAGTGGAACTGCAAGTAGACAGAGAGAGAGAAACAGAGAGACGGGGTGATGATAAGCTGCTGGGTGGAGGGGTGGCAGGCGCCGAAAGCAAGTCTAGGATCTAAGGGGAAAACACAGCGGTGCATGCAGTCCGCAAAATCATAATCTAATTTGAATCTCGAATCAACGGTATCTCGGCTAAGGTAAACACACAGCGTCATTGGGCAACCAACCGCCCTCCTCCCCCTTTTCTATCCCCCTTTTTTTCACCAGAACCCACTAGCACCTCGCCTGTGCAAAACCCGGACTCCTCACTGTATCCCATGCAAACCCACAGCTTATTGCATTGTCCGAACTCGATTGGAATCGAAAAATTATAGCCCCAGACGCGGCACACTAGCTCTTTTCGCGAATCGCAGCGATTATTAAACTTTTTCCCAATCCGCCGTATCTGGTGTTTTCCTCCGGCAAGCAGTGCGCACTGCAGTGTTGTCACCCGCTATTGGCTGTTTCGCTCGCACTCCCTGGAGCGGCGCACTGCTTTACGAATACACACAGAGCGACGACGACGGGCGAGGCCAAAAACGAAAAAATTGTGGCAGAAAAGCAATCCGCCAGGATCTCGGTGCGCCGAGCAATTGTTTAACCACTACGTCGCCGCCTCGCTGGTCCGCACTATATCCTTCCGTGGATTTTAACAAAATAGCGCACTTAAAACGGTCTTTTTCAGCGGATTTTGACTGCGAGCAAAATTCTTGGGGGGCCTGCCAACGGGTCTGGGACGGCGCCCGGTGGCCGTTGGGATCGCGGGGGGACGGGGAACTCGATCGCAACTCACAACATAGTCGAATTGGCTTTCTTCGCTACTCACAACATATTTAATTTTGCATTTTTCTAACGTTGACGCACGAGCGGGGTGTTTTTATGTAGGCTAGGCTTATCGATATTAAGAGGCGTGAATTGGCCGAACTATCGGGTGCTCGCCGATTTGCAGTTTTGTGTGGTTTCGATATTTCACACATCTCTGTATCGATTGGGGGGGTTATTGAATATCGATTAAAGTGTGTGCGACAAAAATTTTTATAGAATTTATTTAATTGCAGCAGAAAAACAAAGCTTTTTTATCGCACTCAATATTTTTTGAGGGTTTTTTTTTAATTTAAAGTTCGATTGTAGTATAGAAGGTGGTGTGGACACACTGAAACATATATCGATAGTTAAAATGTTACCTACTGAAAATACCAAATCTGCACTACTTGCTAGCACTGCTTGCTTGCGGTAATTTGTTATTTAATTTTATTTTCAAAACCGCAGAATTTTAAACCTGAATTTGAATTTTGAACATTCCAGCAGGCAGACGGCGAGCAGGATGGACGATTCTGATTCCGGAGGAGGAACTGGATGAGGGCAATCATGGGCAGGGGAGTGTAATTAACGCCACACACTAGGCTCCAAATTCAAGCTGATGACATTCTCAGTTCACAAGAACTTTTTACTTTTACTTTTCGCTCTTCGTGGCTTAAACTGGGATGCATACCTTAGGAACCTTATTCTAGTAGACTTCTCCTAATTATATATAATATTTCTTACCACTAAAATTTCAAAAGCTCCCTGCTGAAAATTCAGTCATTTCTGTGAATCAGTGTTGAAAAACCCACACAGTCTTCGCCCTCCAATTTCAAACTCAAGATTTATTTAATCTATGTTTTATTTGCATCTCTGTAAATTATTATCATTTTGTTCAATATGTTCATGCGATAAATAAGTGTTTAAATTAATTAAATAAAATTAAAATAATAACTTTACAGTGTGCACAATTGAAACAATTATTTGGGGTTCGTGTGATTTACAATCGAGAGTTAAATAAAAATAAAAACATCGAATCGATCGGTTAGTGACTATTGGATTGTGTTCGTGTTATAAAGCTGCAGCTAGTTCGAGTTCGAGTCTCTCGGACGATAATTAAGAAAACAAAATACAAATTAAAATACACGTAATCGCTACACGTTAAAATTTAAAATTGTTGTTACTTGAAAACAGATAATTTCCAAAACTCAGGGGACAGACAGCGTCCTGAAGTGAATTTCAGCTGGCCTTTCCTGTTGCATCGCCCCAAAAATACACTCAATTGACTATAAAAAACTCGTACTACACATATTCGCAAAATACACATACAAAAGGCTCTCCTCCTCCTTCTCCGACTTTTGATTGGTTTAACAATTACTCTGGCTTTCGAGTGATATGCGTTACATTTTCTTGTGATTTGCCTTCAACAAATTACAAATTAGATACGTTTTGTTCGCATTAATTAATTATGAGCACAATAATAGGATTAACAAATAATATATGTATATGTATACGTAGTTTTATGCTTTAGATTTTGTTGTTTGTTGTTGTTGAAACTTAGAACTAAAAAATAATGTTTGAAACATCTTCAAAAATATTCCCTTCTCTCTACGCGCTCCTCGCTGCCCTACTGCGTTCCTGCAGTGTCCTCTCTTTTTAACAATAATTTAATTTTAGTTTTAATTTATAATTTATGGTTGGAAGCACTGCTCTAACAATCGCTGAAAAGATCGCTGATCCAAAGGAGACATTTCACAAAACAAGAATTTATTATAAATTGAACAGAAAGTAGAGGCAGCGCTCACAAAGAAAATTTTGGCCGAACATTAAAGATTGGGGGGATCTCCGTTTCAAAAGTGTTTATAGTTTAACTGAAGTTGCTGTTGCTTTTGCTTTTGCTTTTGCTGCTGGTGCCGTTGTTGGTTCGTTGCTAGCTCGGTGGCTCCTCGGTAAGCCTCCTCCGCCGGCTCAGATGGGACGCGTGAAGTTGGCCGGGAACAGGCCCTTCTCGGTGGTGCCCTCCTTCTGACCCATCAGCCAGCCCTCCTCCTGCAAGTTAGCAATGAAGAACTGCACTCAATAAAGACAGGAAGTGCCGGTGTCTGCGTACGGCTCGGAGGGGGGAACTAGCGCGTGCAAAGCTCAAGGGATCGTGGAACTTCGGTTGCCGAAGATTACTCTGATGATGCTCTTGATATGTTTATTATTTTAATATTTTTTACTCAGCAACAAATATAAATGAAGTGCTTAAATCAGTGGTGACCAGGCCACTACAATTAAAATAATAACGAGCAATATTTCTTATAATTTATAAAAAATATCGATGACTAAAAAAAGCCAGATTTAGTCACAAGTTTACAAAATGGCCACACTGGTGCTTTTCTTACAGTCTGGGCATAATTTTGCGTGTGCCGGCAGAGGCTGTGACTCGCGAGTAAGGGTCTTGGGCATCTCTGATTTAAAGCAAGATAGGAGTTACGTATATGGTAGTGTAAGTTTAGTGTGAGATAATTAATAAAAAGCTTACTTTTTGGGTTATTACAATTAGCATCCTTTAAAGTTTATATCTGGACTTGGAAACATATATTACTAAGGATTTGGTCAAATCTAAGTAGAAAGAGCTTTTTTATGACTTAAGACCGTTGGTATTAAACCAAAAATAAATAAGACAACTAAGATCTTGTCAAAGACATAGATATGACTCTAATATACAGCTGTTTCTGGGCATAGCCAGTGACTGACTTGATCCAATATCCAGCCTCAAAATCAGACAAAAATATTTAAGAACCTTGAACAGGAATCAATAGATCCACTAAAACTCGCACTAAAAAATAATTAAATCCTTCACAAGAGCACCAAAAACTAAACCAAGTCACCTCTCCTCAATGAACTTTACCTGATCCTCGGGATCGTCGTACTCAATCACCCGAATAGTGTCTCCAATCTCAAAGCTCAGCTCGTCCACATCCTCCTTCACATAGCCGTAGGTGGCCTTCACGCGGTACAGGACGCCGGCCGGCAAGTCAGCAGTATTGGCATCTGTTTGCAAGAGAGAAATAGAGAGACACAAAGGGACACATCTTAGGATCTGCTCGATAGTTAGCCAGGAAACCAAAAGGACTCGCAAGTAAGTCACACACACACTGTGTACATCGAAAATTGCATAACCGATAGTTTAGTAGACAAACAAACGCAACATCAAGGCAATCCCGGCCAGAAATGGGTTAGGCTCAGGCCTTTTTTCTCACATGGTTAGTTTTTGGTGGGATGAGTTTGTTTTATCGGGAAACAAACCAAAGATAAACTTAACTGAAGCAGCGAACGTGCAGGCAATGGTTGGGTTTGATGGGTGTTTTAATTTATTAACCTACGTGTTCGACTTAGATTTAGATTTAGATTTAGAAGGACACCTGCCACCAAGGAAGGGCTGCCCTCGTCCCGAATTAAGACAACATGAAGTGCGTAGTCCCAAGCTGGAGATACGAGCTACCAAATGGAAACAGAGATAAGTGCACAGCCCGGTAAATGAGATTTTGCTCCTGTTCTCTGCTAGATGGATGCCCTTGCAGCATGCCACACTCACAGTCATTGCTTTTTACAATACACAATACACAAAGGTAGGCCTCACAATCACAGGAAACTCTAGTGGTAAGCTTAGTGCACAGAGATTAGACTTGAAAGAGAGATACTACAGAGAGAGCTATACATAGAAGAGGTGGAGTAGAGAGTGGGAGGCGACGACCCAGTGCACGACTCGTTTCGAGGTTTACTCACCAGCGGGCACCTCGTAGATGCGTTCGTCGTCTTCCTCGAACGGATTCTTATTGGGATTAGTTACGCTGTGCCTACTAGGAACTGGCCTACTGTTCTGACTTGTGACTGTGCCTGAATCTGAATTGGATTTCGACTTGGAATTGGATGTATCTGTATCTGCTGATGTAACTAGGTGCTGGGTGGTGGTGACTGTGGCCGTGTCTGTGTCGGTGTCATTACCTAATTTCTTCTGCTTGTGCTCCTCGATGGAGTTGCCGTTGTTGGCCGCCGCCTCGGCCGCAGCCTCGGCATTGGTGTTGGTGCTGGGCAGTTCCTTGGGTTGCTTGCTCTCCTTGATGGCCGGCAGTTCATTGTTGTTGCCGTTCACCTGGGGCGCCACGGCTGCTACAGGTGTTGCAGCTGCTGCTGCTGCTGCTTCTGCAGGTGTTGCCTCCGCCGCCTCCTCTGCCGCCGCCGCCTCACTGACCTTCTCCTTCTCCTCGGCCGTGGGCGAGGTCTGTGTGGTTGTGGTCGCCTGCGTGGTGGTGGTGGCACTTGCATTCAGCGCACTCAGGTCGGGACGCTCCACTGGCTTCGCCACACCGTTCTCCGCGGGACTCCTGCTGGAAGCTGGCGGGGAATCCGGTGTCGGTTCTGGTGTTGAAGAAACGGAATCAAATCTCGGCTCTTGCAGCGACGAGCTGGTGGATGTCGCTAATTGTTGAAGGTTTGGTTTCGGTTTTGTGTCGTTTCGTTTGGTTTCGTTTCGTTTCGCGTGTTTTGTTTTATTTTTATTTCGTTTTTTTATATTTGTGATGTATGCAGGTTTGGTTCGTTTTATTGTTACATCATTCGTTTGTTTTATATTGTGGTTAGAGAGAGCATCATTCCAAAACAAAAGATTAAATAAAAAAGAGAGAAAACAAATCAAATAAAACTCAGGACATGCATTAGGGGAGGGAAACTCAATCAGAACTCTTGGGTAAGCAGCAGAAAAGAACATGCAACATTCCATTTGTCCATTGTCCGCATTGTCAGTCGTTGGCCACCTGGGTTAACCTCATTTGCAGGGCTTCCAATCTCGTTTTGTTTAAGGAACCAAAGGTACATGGAGAGGGGTATCCCATTATGTGTATTTAAAGTAAGTTTTAAGTTTAAAGCTCACCCAGATCGCCAGACTTTATTTACAAACTAAGTTCTGTCTACAAATGGAATGTTCTTGCAATGCCACAAGGTAAGTTTTAGTTCAAACGAAATTAGTTAAAAAAGAAAAGCAAAAAATGTTCCTATAAATTGCCAAAAACATTGCAGAGTATATGCAGATTATACAGAATATAATATATAGGTTTATATATGCTTTATACAAATAATCTATATGTTGTGTATAATATTGAGCTCTTGTTTGTTTAAATTTTGTATGGTACAGAAATATATTTTAAACTTTAATGGTTTTTTGGTTTTTAATGGGATATTTTCGTTCGTCGATTGTTTGTACACAGTTTTGAGCAATTTATAATGATTATTTTTTGATCATCGTTAGGAAAAGAAAAATATAAAACGTAGAAACGTAGGAAATCAAGGAAAAGCAAAGAAACAACAAAAGATTTTATAAATAAACAGAGGATACTTAGGCAGTTCTCAGAGGGAGTTCCCCAGAGACACTTTTGAGGATGGCAGTGGGTTTGGGTTGGAGACCCTGAGCGGGCGAACTTACGGCTGTTTGCCAGACTGGAGCCACCGTTGGTGGTAATCTGATTCTGATAGTTGCTGTTGATGTTGGCGTTGTTCAGCTTGCTCACCGGCGACTCCACGGGACTCGATGTCTTGATAGGATTGCCTGTTGTTGGAGGACGGAGGGGATTATAAAGTTTATTTACATTTCTAATTACATTTAATCCAACAATATGGAGGAAGACCAAGTGCATGCTGAGCCAACTTACTCGTTTGTTTGCGTAGCGTATTGGAGCCGCGCTGCGATTCTGTGGCCAGTTTGTCGACGATTGCCTCCAGTTCCGAGTAGATCTGTTAACGGGAATAGCAAAAATAAATCTTATTAAAGTTATTTTATTTTAAACAAAATTTACACTTCGTTGGAGAAAAATACCAAACGCTAAGAATTATAAAAACCAAAAATACACATTTTCTTAACAAATTTAAAATAGAAAAAAACAAATCTCCCGCTCTGTGTTACAAAAACAAAATATATACATAGTCAGAAGTAATCACCGCGCGCTAACGATTTTTAAACAAAACATAAACACTTTCTTAATAATTTTAAAATTAAATAAATGCTGCCTTCTAAGAATAACAAAAACAAAACCTACACATCGTCGGCGACAGACACCATGCGCGGTTAACATTGCAAAACATACACATTTTCCTAATAAACTTAAAATGGAACATAAATATTACCATTTCAGAGTAACGAAAACAAAAACTACCCATCGTCGGCGACAGACATCGCACACCTAGGATTTCAAAAACAAGACCTACACATTTTCTCGGTAATCTTAAAATGAAATAAAGTACCGGCCTTTCTGAGTTACAAAAACAAAACATTTAACAGAAACGTTTAGGGTTACAAAAGACAAAACCTATTTACCTACCTTAGCAAACTTAAAATGGATTAAAACACCAGCCGGTCAGGATTACAAAAACAAAACCTATACATCTTCACAGGCAAATACTGTACGCTAAGGATTTATCTCTCAATATTAGATTCTAGCTTATGATTTTCAGTCCAATATTTATTAGTCAAGCTCCGTTCTTGAATTTTGGTGCCCAACCCTGACTAAGACCTATCTAAAACCCCTAGACCCACCTTGGCCGTTTCGTTGTGGAACACCTGTTCTGTGGCGAAAAGCGTTTGCAAGTTTGTGACCAGAAACAGTATCCTCGAGTCGTATAAGGCGGGCAGCTCATCGTGCAGTTCCGTGTTCAGGATCTCGTAGGTGCGTCTGGCCTCCTCCAGCTGTTCGCGTCCTTTGGTTAGCTAAAGGTAGATAATCCAGTTAATATAGGGATAAATTATATATAAGTTAAATCCAAAACCCACCTTGACATCATCTTTGCGCTTGTTGGCATTGGCCTGCAGATTCTGGAAGGAGTGGCGCTGGCCATCGTAGTCAATCAGCTTGCGATTGCGCTTCTCCACTTTTTTCTGTAGAAAATTTAAGCATTTTAGACTCCCTACTTGGCTTGCTGATAAAAGTTGATTATACCTTCATTTCGGGAAACTGTCCGGTGTATGTGTTGAGGGGAATGAGCACTTGGTCACCCAGTTTGTGCGCAAAGTCCGCCCACAGGCTCTCCGAGGCGCCGGTCTGTGCCTGCAGGGCATCGTAGCCGCTCCATTGTGGCTCATAGATCTCGCAAACGGCATCCATTAGGGTTTTGGAGGCGGTTTGTGCAGCTTAATGGGAGGAGGGAGGTAGGAAGGAAATTAAATGGGTTTTGGTGTCTCTAATTTGATAGCTTACCACGAATACATCTTATGTAGTTATTGAACTCCTTTTGTAATCTGTTGGCACTCGCCTGCTGGCGGTTGAAGTTGTTCAAGTGATCGTCGAAGATTTCATCTGCAGTGCGATCTACTTTGCCCAAGTTTTGTAGAATCTGTAAGATATTAAAGTATATAAGTAAGTATATATAAAGCAAAAATTAAATATAAGCTGGGATATCTTATTTTTGAAGCAAAGCTAAAGGAAGGGTCTTATGGATATGAAATGTTCCCTTAAGGCTTTGGCATGCATCTTTGGCTTGCTTTTTGAGGGTTTTACCAGCAATACCATGGAAATATATAGTAAAATATGTAGCAACCACTGATTAAAATATGTATATGTGAAATACATACTTTAAATGCATTTTACATGTAAAATAAAGACTTTCAATTGAACAACTAAAGCCTTTTAGACATTAAACAATTTGAAAAACAGCCTACACTTTTAAGAAGCATTCAAAGCTTGTCTCTGAATGAATTTCGGAATTTACTTGGCTTGCGTAGGATCAAGGTCGGTCGTTAGCAGCATTGCGATTTTCAATTGCTGAGGAATGTGGGCAGCAGCTTTAAGCTTGACTTGACTTCACTTATTAAAGCGTTCAACTCTATGGATTAACAAAATGCGCAAAGCAAACCTGCAAACATTAGGCAGATTTTTCCTCAGGCAGGTTTTTGATTCATTTGGTGTCGGAAAATGGAAAAAGGCCCCTAAATCTGTTGGCACTTGCGGATCTTATCATTGGCAAAAGCCCATTCACACTCGCTCGAATTTGGGTTAACAACGATGTTATATTTCTTCTTTATTCTGCCTCTCGGCCAGTGCCTCTGCCTCTGGTCAATTTGTGGCACTTATCCGGGCCACAGTTAATGGCCTCTCAACGACCAATTAAAGAACCAAAGAGCGGGCACAGACGAGGGGCAGGAAGTGCTGCGAGGTGGTGGTGCCTTTGGAACGAAGAAAATCACCGAAGGCACGTTGACAACGCAGCCTTGTACAGTTTTTTTCGTCGTCATTACAGCGCCGCCGCCCACGTCTCAAGAGTCAGAGTGACTTGCTCTCGTCTCTCGGCCATCTGTGCGTATACGCAACGAGCAACGAGCGGAGATAGCCCGCTAAATAGATAAGCGCAAAATATACTCTATTTGCCGAGATCCCACTGGTTAACTGCTGGCCAAATATTTGAGGCCGTTCCAACAAGTCCTATCTGAACTGGCCAAAAAAACACAAAAAATACAAAGGCCGCAGGAGATAACAAGGTTGGCTAATTGAATTTTGCGCACAACTCGGGAGATAGATAATTAGATACAAATACCTGCAGCAAAGTACTCAGGTGTCCAGTGGCCCTCATTTAAATAGGTGCACGTGGAAAAATATTAATATTAGAAAGTTTATATTAAGATATTAAAGACATTACGAAGATTTCTTTGAGATATCTTAGGGATATGTATGAAAATAAAGACTAACTTCATGATTAAAATACGAAATTATTAGCTCTTGAAATTGTTATTGATATAATTCATGTATCAAGAATCATTATTATGTAGTTCATAAATAATTAGTCATCTTATTAATTTTATTAACAAATAAATAATAACAAGCCTAGAAAATATGAAAATAATACTTTAGATTCATTTTTAAAGGTTCTAAGTAGGGATGACAGAAATTATTTATATTTCGATACGAAATCGATATTTGACCCGAGGGTCGATATATTAATCGATGTCTTAACGTTGCGATACATGAACGATAACTCGATACACTGTTTAATATATCGAACTGTGTCAAAGAAGAGCTTTAACTAAGTTTAAACTATAATTATTGTAAATAATTATAAAGAGGTTACAAAAATGTTATTTTTAAGATGTTTTCAATATAATCGGTAAAACATAAATTTATTTCTGATCATTTCGATAAAATCGATAATCAATATTTTAAAGTTAAATCAAACATTACGATATTTTCGATACAATATTGAGTGTGATATTTTTGTCGCTATATCTTTCGATATACAATCCTAGTTTTAACATAGCCTTAAGTCTTAAGGCATGATCTTGTAGTTAATATAAGGACAATAAGCAAAACAAGTCAATAATAGTCAGAAAACATTTTAAAGAGTTTCTTGTTTATTTTCCAATGTAATTCCTATATTTTTACTTCCTATAAAATATACAATAAATTTCCTTTACAAAAAAGTCATAATTTCCCAATTAAATTTCTTTTTGTGTAGCTTAAAAGGTGACGCGGTCGGAAGTTTCGATACCAACTTCCTCTGAGGCCAAGCAGGTCGGTTTTTTTTTTTACTTTTTTTTACCTTTTTGACTACCCCGTTAAGCCCGTTATGAGTGATTGTTAAATGAGCCGCGACATGTGGCACGCATTCGGAATTAGCCAAGTAAAAACGTTAGGGAACTAAAAAGCGAGTGAATGAAGGAACAAGAACGTGAAATGCCCTTCCTCGAGCATATCTTATCGGGAAGCTAATTGAAATACCAACAGCTATTTTATATTGGCTACTTCCGTGACGCTTAGTTAATGCATAAAGACCAAGAAAATCTGATGAATTAAACTCTTTTTACAATATTTACCAAACTTTACAAGTGCCTTTTATGGTCCAGTCAAAGTTCTTTTTCGTTTTGGCCAAGAAAAGAGTATTTTTCTGACTATTTTAAGCCAGTGCAGCTCCATCCAGTGAACCTTTTATGGTTACCTGTCGCTATTATGGCTTAGCCAAGAAACCTGTTGCCGCCTCAAGACATTTTAATGACCATTTTCGTAATTGAAACCGAACGGCGGTCTGGTTAAGGTCTTTGTTTACCTCACTTCCCTAGTTGGTTCGATCTCGGTGAATCGGGAACCCAAGTGGGTGGAGTTCCTCCGTCAGCGTGAGTCAATCCCAGCCATGGATAGATAGCCGTATTAAAATTGATTAACAAATCGGGAGTTGCTAGACAATGATAAAGATACTATAGGCTTCTTTTGTTGCCAAGGCTGGCATTCTTATCGAAGTTTTTTTCGGGGGAGGTTGGTAGCCAGAACAAGGACAGTTGTGGCTGGTCACTTCCGTTTCGCTTTGAGGCTTCTTTGCTGGCCATGTGTAATGTCTGTCACCGTTTGCGTCATCGAATTCTATTTTATATTCTTTTCTTTTTGGCCATTTTCATCTCGTATACTTTGAGGTGCGTGTACATATAGAAGGAGAGAGAGGAGATGATATATAAGGAACGTCTGCCTCTGCCTCTGCCTGTGCATATTTTGTCACTTATTTAAAAACTGACGTCGCTCCTCCACAACCACCCGCCTTCTTTGTAGATTTCTCGCTCTCTTTGCTGCTGCTCTCGCAATCTTTTGCCAAAAAATCTTACTCTATACGCCTAGACGTGTCTATATATATTTTGTCAAATATATATTTGTCTTTTTGTCGGATTCACATACATTTAGCATCTGAAAATCCAACCACGCATATGCAACATGTGCGTTTTTGGCTTTTCAACGCGGGGGATCTCTCTAACGACCACAAAATTGCCCAAAATTGGGTCACAAAAACGTTGCTTATAAATGTTTAACCACGAAAAGGTTGGTTTGGGGCATCAATGTAACTCGGAAATGGAATATCAAACGGTCAGCCCACACAGAAAACAGATGGTCTTTAAAGCTGATCGATTGCTTAGTAAATTATGACCAAAACTGGATATTAAAATGGTTTAGGTTTTATGTAAATAAAGCTACAAACGGCCTGTGCAGCATCTCGTTGCACTAGAATTTCCAACGGGTTCGGGCGGCTAACTTAACTTCCGGTTACCCAAGCGTAATTTTTCTTAAACAAAACTTGATTTTAATTCGTAGTAAAAATTTAACCAGTTGATTGCCATTGATTTCCTTTAATAAGCTCCATTTAAACTTGCATTTAAAAGTGTTCCTAACTTCTGTTTAACTTCCGGTTACCCAACTGTAATATTTCTTAAATAAAGCAATAAAATATCCAACGAGAAAATACGAGTACTTCATATTAATTAATAACTTAAATTCAACCAGTTGATACCCACTTAAGTTTGATATTTTTTCGAGTGCACTCCTCTGAAGCCTGCACTTAAACGTGGGCTTAACTTTTGGTTAACTTACGGTTAACCAGTTTTGGACCCCGTCTGGCATCAGAAATAATAAAAATAAAAGAGAAATAGCCCGAAGAAACAGCAACGACCTCGACCACAGTGGAAAATGTCTTGTTTTGGTTTTATGTGCAGAGTTTTTGGGCGTAGGATGTGGGCCGTAGGATGGCTATATGGATGACTGGATGGAATATGGATGACGATGACAACATCGCACAGCTGCTGGCGAATGCGAATAGGAATTCTGGCATTTGCCGGCAAATCGACTGCACAAACGTTAAATGCAATCCAACATAATGAAATGAAACAAACAAGAGCTAAGAGCACACATCGGGCCAAGTGGGGCATGTTCACTCGCTTTGGCCATAAGCAGACGTTGGCCCAGTTTGCCAGGAATGCACACACAGACGCCGGTGGCAGTTGCAACAAGAGAGAAACACACACAAAAGCGTGCAACAAGTCGGGTTATCGAAATCGACTCAATATACACACTTTGATTACTAATCTTTGGGTTTATTTTATTTATTATTTATGTTGAGAAGGGAAACATAAAGTTATGTGGGATTTTAGTGGTTTTTATTACGCGATATTTTATGGGTTTTTTTTTAAGACTCACTCTAAGCGATAGAAATTGTTTATAAATATTCATTATGATTTATGGAATGATTAATGTAACTAGTAGCCCTTGTTATGGCTTTAAGAATAGGTGTTCCGTTAAGATTTAATGATTTTGACTTAGTTTCTGCTGCTAAATATAGTTTTAAAGACTATATTCCTCTCTCAGCGACTTATCTTAATGACATTTTTAAATCTAAACCCTTAGAATGCGACTATATTCCATATTCCCTACTAAACAGAGCCCATTGTTGGGCCAAAGAATGTCTGAAACAAGTAAAAGAGTAGATACAAGTATCTAGCATATATCCACATTGTCTACTTATACTGAGAACAAATAACAGACGCAGAACAATTGCGAAAAACCGGGCAGAAAAATAAAAAGAAAATAAAAGAAAAGAGAAAAACTTGTAGAAATTGGCATGAATAATGCGCCCGCCGGCGAAAAGCGAGAGAAATGTCGAGAGAAATGTGGAAATGTGCCATGACACGAAGAGAGAAGAGGGTAAAAGGGGTAAGAGACTAGAGATCGGGGCCGGGAGCAGAGACTATTCCACCTTCTCCTCCTCAGACGAGTTGCCTTGTGCCGGTGTTGAGGCCGCCGTCTGGTTTAATGACATGTATCTGTGGCTGGCAATATATAGATGGATATATGTGTATGTCAAAGACCTAACCCATTACCACAAAAGTAAGTTTTTCTTTAACCACTTTTTTCTGTGACTTTTGTAGTATTTTTCCCACTTGTTGCCCCGTTTGGTTAGCGGTGCTTATTGCTCGCTTATATCGATGATGACAGCAAGAAATTATTTGTGGGCTCGAACCGGTTTTGCACCTCGTAGAGATTAATCGGTCTCTCCCCCGCCTAGTGTCATGTGACAAGTGAGCTCCGACATATGGTTATGGTAATAACGATTAATAATGACTGCGATTGGCTATTTAGACTCAAGTCGAATGGAAATGGAAAGCTTACATGTGTAACATAAATCAAATTCCATTTCAATTGGATTGCGCAACGCGGCCGATAAACGATATTAATTCCATTCCAATCATTTTGCATAATCTCAGCTCTTTCTTTCTTTATTTCTCCATTTCTTTTGCATTTCTTCCCGCTCTTCGGAAGCTTTCTTCTTCGGTCAAATAGGCTCTGGCAAGTGGAAAGTGAAACTCGTTTCCACTTCCAGCCCGTAGAAAGTTCGGACTCCGGAGAAAGAAGGGAGGGAATCCACACAGAAAAAGAAGCCGAAGAGGCGCCGTCATAGAAAACTAATATTTATCCCACATGCATCGGTTTGATGTTGTTTGCAGTCCCCCGACAGTCTAGTCTTGTCATGTGATTTATCAATTAGCATTAACCATTTGCCCGACCAAGCTGTAGCTGAAGCCGAAGCTAAAGAAAACGGTCTGCCGCGCGGAAATTTCGCCGCTGGATTCTAGTCAACTTGGGGAGTTTGCTCGCTAATTAGTAGAGAAATCTTTCGCCAAACGAGTTTGGGCACTGGGAATGGGTGCACTTCGAAAAATAAAAATGAAATATGAACTGGAAAGAGTTGAAGATGAGAAGATAAAGAGGGGGAAATATTAATACTGACTAATAATTAATTGAGGAATTAGTGAATGAGAGAAAAAGTATTGTACGCAGTAGGGCTTTCCTTGGACTCTTAATTTGCTTAGTTTTCATTTGTTAAAATTATAACACACTAACATTCTCTTGTTAAAATTGCATTTGTGTCAATAAGAAATAAAACGAAGTGGCTAGATATGAAAAAAAAAAGCTAACATGCCTAAAAAATTCGTATTTTTAAAGGAATAAATTTTTACTCTAAAAAAGCCTTAATTTTGCTTGATTTGACTGAACTGGTATGTGGTTTACATTCTGTGCGTGTGCCGGTAGAGACCGGGCAGAGAAATTTGATGACTCGCGAGTCAGGGCTTTGGGCATCATTGCTTAAAAATAATGTATAATTTAACTATGCAAATAGTCTTTTAAATAAAATGGTTTTTAACCAAGAAAAGTAAAACAATTTCTACAAAAAAGGATCAAATCAATTTTAAATCGAAAGAAATCATTATGGTCTTTGACAAATCTTATAATATTATTATATGTAAAGAAAATGTGGAGTTTAAACCAAGAATAGTTATTTGATTTATACAATAAATTCAGTTAATGGTTTTTAAATAATAGAATATTAATTACATTCTTAGAAATTCATCTATAGTCAGGGCTTTGGACATCACTGCCTTTAAAATAATGTTTTTTAAGTAAGAAAGAATAATAAATTCATAAAAAAAATGTGCTACTCATAAAAAGTTTAACAATTTAACCAATAAAGGTTATTTAATTCGTAAAAAAAACAAACTTAATACTATTTTTGGTGAAAATAAAATTAGGAAACCTTAGAAATTAATTATATGCATAAAGCATGTGGAGTTTGGCGCAGAAGCCTTATTAAAACCATACAAAAAATCATTTTAAAATGGAAAGACTTAATAAAATTCCTTAAAAACCTTACAAAATCGTTAAAATCTTAGAAAATACTTATAGTATTAAAATAATTACAGATTCCACTTAATTTAATCAGTCTCCAGCTCATAGTTTATTCTCTCTGTGTACAAATACCATAATCATTCATCTAACTGGATAAATATAGCCTATAAATATATTGTAGCTGCGCATATTCCACAAATCGTTTTGAGAGTTTATTTGAATATCTTTGGCAACCAGAGATATTTATTTATTGCAAAGTGAATTGTTAATGAAGCCTTTATGCTAATTGCATTAATTAAAATAGCTTTGTGTTTTTTGAACCCCCAGCACTTTCATTTGGCACTGCACTTCGAGTGCTCGAGTGGAAAACGTTTTCACCGAAGCCAAGCCAAACATTTGCTCTTGTTGTTATTTTCGAACTGAATAGAAAACAAAATAGAAAATAGAAAATAGAAAACATGGCAGGCTAATTGCAGGCGGAATACGAATACGAGTGGGTTAGGCAAACAGAATCGCCTCCCCGAAACTCAGATGCAGAGCAGAGGCTCTCGCGAGACTTAACCGGATATTCCGGGGGGACTGTCCGGGACGGGACTGGTTTTGCTTAATTTTTATTTTTATATCATTATAGGTATCGGCTTTGGCCAATGCGCGATTAATAAATAAAAAAGCTTCCGCTGAGCACACGCATTCGGGCGACAGTTACTTAAGCTTCAGCTGTGTATCTCGCAAATACTCGGATACACTTTGCAGCTAGACAAAGGCGGCACATTAACTGACTGTCGTTTCAGCAGCTAGCGAGATTATTGCACGACGACAGGTTTTTTGCGAATTGTTTTTAAGTGTCTCTCGCTTGGCTGTGTGCGTCGCCACTATAATATCCGAGTATCTGAGTATCTCTGCTTATGTAATAGCCATCACGATCACGTCTGGAGAGAAATATATAAAAATCTCAAGTGCATATAGCTAGAATGTGACATTTCCCAGAAAGATTCTCCATTACTCATACTTTCTACTTTATTTTTGATGAATTGAAGGCAGCATCTAGATCATCTTAGCCTTGGTAGAACACTTTTTTGGGTTACACAAGTGCCATGGCCATGCTAATCGATCACAAGCTATTGAGAAAAGCAAAAGCACACAAAACATAGCTGAAATGTTCTCGTAACTCACAAATATTTGTGAATGCGGTCAAATCATGAGCGAATACTTAGCCCTAATCGGAGTATCGCAACCGCATGTAGTTGGTGCCTGTATCTCTATCGGTGCTCGGTGCCTTTGTATCTTTGTATCTTGCTCGCTCGTTTTTTTAGCATTAAAGCGCCAAGTGAACTCACTAAAGTGCTCACTGCTCTGCCATTAGAGATCATTCAAGAAGAAAAAAAACTCCACTCCACGTGATTTGCATAGATAAACGTAGTTCAGAGTGTAGTTTATGGCACGTGACGACGCGTTAAGTTTCGGCTGGAAATCACTAAACAGATCGTTAACAAATCGTGGCAGAATCACTCGGCCGTGGAAACTGGGTCAAGAGCAATGGAAATGGTCTACAATTTTTAAAACATTTTTAAGTTCGATGATTACTCAAGTAAGCTTTTCATTTTTGTATTTTTAAAGTTCATATTCCCTTTAAATTATTCTTAAGATAATTTTCATAATATAATGTGGCCTTTAATGACTTTAGAATTTAGCTGTCTAAATAAAATCAAAAACAAGTAAAAAAAACTAGAGATAAAATAGCTACAGACTCTGAGATACCCGGTACCCAAGGCTTTAAAATAAGTAACAGATGGACACTTCACAATCAATTTGTCTAGTTATAATCTAAATTATAAAACATCAGTTATGAAAACTTAAATCTAACATGGCGGAATGCACATAAAAATGTTGATAGATAAATGTTGCCACGAAATGTTGAGGAACATTTATTGGAGAATCGTAAACGTGTAATTTCAGAATATAATGTTGTTTATTTAATTTCCACTTGTTTTCACACATTTATTTATCAAATTGATATAGAATAGGTAAATAAATACAAATGTTTCTAGACAAATGTGGCCAGAAATACGTTTAGCAACATTTATTGGTGCATTATACAAATTTAATTTCAATTAGATTTAAAATTTAAAGAACCTAATGTTACAAATTTAATTAAATTCCTCATATTTCCAATATCTTTACTTATCGAACTGATATACAATCAATAAATAAATAATCATAATATAAAATAAATATAAATCTAGGAAAATGTTGCGAAGCATATGCTGCCAAGAACATGTTGAGCAACATGTTTAGTGCTAAATAAAATCCTATTAAGATTTAATATAAGTTCCACATGTTTTTCAGACATTTTCTTATAAAAATAAAAAAATTGCTCAAGGAAAATGTTGCTAGAAAAATGGTGAGCACTACCCCGAGATGTAAATTTAAATTAAAATAATGTATCGAATTTGTTTAAATTTCACATTCTTCTATATCAATCTGATGTAGTTCTAGGGCCTTAAGAATACGTTTGAAAAGTCTTATTAACTGTATTTAAATTCCCAAAAACGTTGTATAAAATCTATTAAAATTCCCCATGTTTCCAACTCATTTAGCTATCAAAATTGTATAGTGCCAGTGCCCTTCACTACGATCTGATATCACATATATGGCCATTGCATAACATGGTCACGGTTAACCCGCACTCACTCTACCCCAATATTATCAAAGTGTGAATAAACTCGAAACAAAACAGAAAAACAAAAACGATTGAATTGATAAGAACAGGTATAGAGGAAGGTATATGGCAAAGGTGGAATTTATGGAGCGGGCAGTGGGGTTCGGAGATTCCATTACAGAAACCCATGAGCCAAGAATGTGGCACTGGCTTATCAGCCTGGCCGGCGGAGTGAATTGTTTGCTTCTTTTTGCCATAATAGGCAAATCTCTACGATAAGCGAATAAGTTTTCTATTTATTTTTAAGGCACAATCAAGAATGGAAATATCACGCATACGTCATGTTGAGCAGACGTAAAATTGGAGGTACAACTTGTTCGGCGATAGAGATTTAAGAAATTGAGTTTGAAAAAAGGGGTTACAGCGCACGCATCACTGCCTATTGACAATATTTTGTTGGCTTTTCTCTTTTTTTTTTTTTTCTTTTTTTTGCTCCCCGGCTATCTCGCATTCCGCCTCTCTCTCCCGCTCTTTATCTCTGTCTTTACACACGTTTCGCAATTGCAAATTGTGCAAAAGTCAGTGAACTGCTTTTAATTACAAATCCACGCAGCTGTGTGTTGGCTGCCAGCAGAAAAATACATTACGAAAATATTTACAAAACGCTGCAAAACTGAATTTTCCACTTGATCGAAGACCAAAACAGCTTAAAGGAAAATGCGCTGAGGGAAAATATTGTCTGGAAAAACCTCATGCACAGTCAATAAAGATTTTATATATTTTTGTGTTGCCTTCTCATTCTTCTATAGTTCATTTATTATTTTTACACAAATCCTATATTAACTTGCATTGTTTTGTCTCAAATTTACCAAATTCGTTTATTTTAATTGCAGTGTTCGCCTTGCACACTCAATTGCTTTGCATTTCGTACAATTTCCAAGAATCAAGACCCAAAAATTATACAATTAAAATGATAAACACAAGTGAAACCGCAGAAAGCAGACACGTTGCCCTGATGAATTATGCAACCTGACATTGAAAAAGTCAAGCGATGGCGATGGCGATGGCTTTGGGATGAAACCCCTGGAAACCCCTGTGTGCCGTGCAAATCTCATTGAAATTAACTACTTCCCTTGTCGTCGCAGCCCTTGCTTGCTGCAAATTGCACAAAAACGCTTCTAGAGCGCTGGAAAATTGCTCATAACCTCGGCCAGAGTGGCGGGAAATCATCTGCGAGTGCATTTTACTTTGAGGCTGCTGCCTGCTGCTGCTGGGGCGCAATCCAACAATCCAACAATTGTCCCTGATTGGGCAATAGCACACAAAAAAGGCAGAAATAACTGCGGCTGCAGAGGAGAATCAAATGCGAAGGTTGCCAAACAACCGGCACGAATGCGCCCCCTGCCGCCAGAAAGATGAAGTGATGCAGGTGCTACACTGCTAGAAAAAAATTTGATTAGTTCTGGAGATGTATTTAAAGAGATTAGCATTCAAAATTCCTAAGAGAAATCATGAAATTACCAAATGAATGCTGTATTAGAACAATTAATTAACAATTAACACAATAAATTTAGTATTAGATCAATGGAATTTACACAAATAGGATAAAAATAGTAGTAATAATATTTTATTAAGGTGAATACTAATTTTATTATATTTATTTACCCATAAAAAGAATCAACACCTAAGAGTAAGGATCCTTATCAAAAATCAATATTTTGCGAATAATCACTTAGCATGGTCTGTCCCTGAATTAATACTTGGGAATTTTAGGTGTTATGCATGCAAAAACTCACGCCAATCAAAAAATTAAGAAAAGAGTTCACTGTGAAACTCTACAAGATCTTAAAAATTTACTTATATTCTTTAGTAACTAAGAGAAAATGTATATTTTTGTTACCAATAAATTTCACAGCTAAACTTTTATTTAAGAGAAGCAACCGAAATCAGATATTAGTTTCTTCCAGTGCCGGGGTGAGTTTCAAATGAGGAGAGGATGGGGATCGAAGCCCGATGCAAATTTTGAACTATGCTAATTCCGATGCTAATACCCACACACACATTGCACACCAACGCCGGATTCATTTGAGCGTAACAAGCTAAAAAAAAACTAAAAATACAAAAAAAACCAAAAGCCGAAATGAGAACGAAACAATTAAGCTGAAAAGCTTCCAATATATATATTTACGTAACTCTGTCGATAACCCACTCTTTTTGCGGGGCGATAAAAAGAAAGTTTGGGCCCCCGAAAAACCGAAATAGCTGCATTTGCATTTCCATTAATATTTAAATTTATAAAAAATATATATTTCGCTGATTGCGCAAGCAGCTGAAAAGCAGTTAAAGTGTCCAAACCGGTTTTGACCCTGCGCCCCGGGACAGTGGGGAATAAAAGTAATTATTATAACAAGTTAACTAACTGCCAACACTTTCGCAGCATGAGAAGTGGGTTCCCATGCCTTGGCAATGCGCCTTTTCTGTTTATTTCCACCTCTGTACTTCCCTCCGTCCTCCGTTTTTTATTGCAGTTCAAAGTAGAACAACAGAGAGCAGAGCAGCAGCAGCAGCAGCATTAGCACATCGCGTGCTCCGAGCTCTGTATCTGTGTTGGGATCTGATTTCCGATGTGGGTCTGGATCCGCTTAGCCTTTGTTCTAACTCAGGCAGGCTGCCCCTGCCTTAAATCCGATACTTTTTCCCTCTGACACAGTCTCTCCCAGCAGCAACACGAAGCTCATGAATTATGTACCGCCTAAGTAGATGCGACAGCCAACTTGGCCAGCAACTTGTGTCTCCAGAATTTGGAGCAGCGCCAGTCGACGACGACGACGGCGATGCTTGGGGGTCATAATAGTAATAGGACAGATAATGAAAATTAAAGCACGAGCTGTCAAGTGGTTGTCATTTAAGACTCCGTATGAATAATAAAGGAGTAACAGGAGAAAGACATCAGCTAAGATTGTGGGAATACAAAATGTAATACAAATTGGAAGCTTTAAAATAAGGCTTTAAAATCAAAAACATTTACCGACTGTACGAATTTATGTAATAAAGGTTTGAGTATTTGTTGAGGAAGCTGTCACTGAATTCTGTTAAAAATATTAAAACCAATGCTTTCAATATAAAATGCAAGAATTACAAAAATAAGCTTATCAGAAAAATTTTTATCAGCTATTAATGCCTCTTTTAAAACCAGTAGTGCCCATATCCCGGAATCGCGAGTCAATTAATTTCTTCGCCCAGCCTCTGCCCGCACACGCACAGTTATATATTTCTTACTCCCAATAAATCTTAAATGTCTATGTGTTGTCTGGAGACTTCTTATTTAAAGTTGATATATTTTATATTATTTAAACCTTTTTTAACAAAAACTTATTTGCAATAGAAAATACCAGGAAATTATAAAATACAATCTTAAATAAAATAGTTGGTTTTTTCAGTGCCAATCCTAGAAGTTTTTAATAAACATACTCCTACAATTCAAACGAACTATATAGAAACCTCCCAGGCTCTTAAAACAAAGAAGATAAATAAACTCAGTTATTAAACTAAATAAAATATTACTTTTCACACATCTTTCAAATTTTTTTAGAAACTAAGCCAGAGTACCAACCTATTTATTTAGTTTATCAAAGTTGTTCTATTTTATCTTTTAAAGTTGTTGTTCAAAATATGTCCTAGCAAGTAAACATTATATATTTCCAAAGTTAACGTAACTTGTAAGTGACTTAACATTCTCCAAAAGCCATTATCATAGGCCCAGTAGTAACTTATCTTTCAGAGAATATCTGCGGTAAACAATTCCAAACTCAGATAAACAATGCAATCGCTGAGCGAAGCTAAAACTCTAACAAAATCCTCCCACACGAAATATACTATATACTTGAGAGTGTAGAGAATTCTTCGCACAATTAATAATATAGTTGTTGAGTTGTAAGAACTCGATGAACTTGGGTTGCGCGGTTGCTCGGTTGAGTGGCCAAGGTGAGCCCATTCAGAGGCCCATTCAGAATATGGAGTCCCTGTTCGATTTCTGATTAACAAATCGACGAAAGTGTGTGCTGAGTGAGTGAGAGCCCATAAGAAATCGCTTATACGACCCGTGGCCCGATCGCTTGGACTCGAGTGTATCGCCAGTAATTGACCTTGCGAGCGCCACACACATTTTTCCAAAAGTTCGTTATTGTTTCTTCCCCGCCGTGTGTGTGTGTGTGCTTTCTGGGTTAAACAACAACCTGCCAGATTTAAATAGAACTTTTTGGGGGTTTCCACCCCCTCTACACTGCAGAGAGAGCAGTTCTGTGACCAACTCTTGAACTTCACCCCCAATTGTGCTCTCTTCTTCAGCTTTCAGTTGCACAATTGTGCATTAATTAGCGGCGAAGTGAGCTGTGAAGTAATTCCAATTGTTATGCAATCAAGGAGACATAAAAGACACATCTCTTATGAGCAGCGATTGCTGGCAATTTCAATAATTGAACACTCTTTTTTTTATAATAAGCCGCCGTCGCAGCAATCACTTTTGTCGCATTATTATATCAGTATCTTTGTCAGTGGGCTTGTGAATAAGAGCTATCTGTGATCAGCACTTTTCAAAACGCCCCCCTTTTGAATAAGGGGGCGTAACGGCGGACAGCTCCACTTGATATGGAGTATCTGATATATAATACAAGACTCCTCGAAACTGCAGTGTCAGAAGTTTACTTTAAACGTATATTTTCAGAGCATAAAGCCTTTAATGTTGTTGTTTATTTCTACCGCTTGAAGTCAGCCGCTAAATGTTTCCACGTAATTTTGTCAAGTTTTTGATATTTTTGCATCGAATTTCAGTTTGGATTTCCTTAGAACTTATTTACACGCGAAAATTGATAAGGTATTGATGAGATCAGCTTTAAAATTCATTGTAGAAACGGTTTTAATATTGAGTTTCTTGAAATTTAACAAAAGAACTTGGGAAACTTGTAATATTGTCAATAAATGGCCTGGGAGAATTATTAGATAAAGTTTTTATATAGCATAAATATCTTGTGAGATAAGATTATAGCTGATTAAATGTTGTATCTTTTTTGTGAGGAATGCAATAATTGTAACTTAAAACAAATAAAAAGGAAACTAACTGCAGTCAATAGAAACCCTAATAAATTCAACCTAGAACTAGAAATATGTCTTCTTGAACTTCTAAGATCATATCTCTGTGGGGCCCTATTTTGTTCTTTATTTATAGTATTTTTAACTGGTTTAATGGTGCTTTAAGGACCACATATATTTAGTTATTCTTCAAGAAAGCTTACAAAAATCATAGAAAATAAAAAAATGCAATTTAAACTTAACTTTACCTGCTAAATAATTAACAATTAACAGGAGCAATGATACTACAAGAAAATATACCTTTTATAAAGACATTTCTTCCAAAGATTTTATACTTTCTTTTACTAAAATACTAAAACAAGAAAATATACCAAATATAGAGACCTTTCTTCTACTGGACTTATACTTTCTTTTACTAAAAAGATGTAATAATTTCTTACAACTATATGAATGCCCACAACCAACCCACCAAATCAACTTATAGGCCCAATTTTCTATATTTATCAGCTCCGAGTTCAAGTAATTGCAATTAACAACGAAATTCGCATTGAATTTGAATTAGAATTAGAATTAGAGAGTGCAGCGCTCTCTGCTTTATAAATAAAGCCTCCGCCGCTGAAAGAAAACAGTTGACATTTCGTCGGCATGCAACAAGAAGTTCAATATGCAACAGGCAAGTTTGGATCGAAAATACTGCCAATAAAATGTCAATCGGTGCTGTTGCACCGACTCGTTGCCTTCGGGGGCCCCAGAGGCGGCATGGATCCGGGAGGGGAGAGCACATTTTGGCAGCTGTTGGTGCGGTGCCGCGTAAAAATAGCCGAAAAAAAGCCAGGGAGCAAGAAAAGCGAGAAAAGCGGCGCGGGCGAAATTTGCCCGAGTGTTGTTGTGCTTTTCCCCCGTTCGCCAAATAGAAGGAAAACTTAGAACAACTGAAAACCCCAAGTATTCGTAGAGTTATAAAACACAAAAGTCCCAGAGAAGAGCGCATCTATTTAAAGATTGACTGGCAGGCAGGAAAAAAGCAGCAGCAACCACATCGGCGGACTGGCGACATTTTCACGCGCCTGACTAGCTGTGACTTAGCTGACGATCGCTGCGTGGCCGGGGGAAAACTCAGGCAGCAGCAACGCACCTCAAATAAAAATGTATCTAGGCAGGCAGCAGCGACAAGTTTTCTCTCGCGCATCTCGGGGAAAAATCTCACACACACCGAAATTTTCGAAAATTGAGCACACGCGCCGCCATGCGAAATAATACACAGAGGCCCAATGTGAATTCCGCCCATAGAACGAAAATTGTTAAAAATAAATTTCAATTTGTTGGCGAGAATTATGAAATAAACTAGTTCAGAGAGGGAGAAATGCAGTTAACAGGGTCTGAGTGTCCCCAGAATAAAGGAATAAAATTTTAAATAGACTTTAAGCTAATGAAATGGTACTGATTATTAATTTAAGTCTAATTTGAGTACCGAAGTATTTATAAAATATTGCTAAAATAGATCAGAAATTAATATTAGCTGCATTTGTATTAAAATATCACAGACAAGGAAATTCTTCAAGTTAACAAACCTTTCCGTATCTTTTTTATTTAACATTTTATTTAAATTTATATCCCCTTTTAAATAAACATATTCTTAATCCTTAAAAAGTATTACTTTTTGTAGCTTCTTCCTTTATTATGTGATTTTCACCCATATTAATCCCTAAATGCATTGTTTTTACCTAAAGAAACTCCCTCTAATAAAATAAAGCTAGAGAACCTCTTGACAGTGGCATCTTGTCGTGGAATTTTTGGTTCCAAGTTTAATGACCACCTCGTGGTGGCGCACATCCCGAAAGAAGACCTCAAAATACCAACGAACTTTAGAAATCAGCACCAAATGCCAACCAACTCACATATATACACAGACCAAGGGGCATAGAAATCAATAGAGCAGCCTTTCTGTATAGCTCTGGCTGAGATTACAGCATTTTTAGCCGCCGAACCACTCTGGAGCTGGGAGTTGGAGAGATGGAGAGGCAGAGGAAGATCTTGGAATGCGCCAGTGGAGGTAAAGTGAAGGCATCGGCATCTAAACCCGTTTTGGGTCAGCCAGCGCGCTTTTACACGTTGTTTGGGCCGCTGCTGCTTTATTGACATTTCGCCGCATCGAACGCAGGAAAAACAATAATAATATTACCAACAGTCAACTTTCACTTGTACGCATCGGCGGAAAGATGAAACATTCAAAATCCATCCAAGCCGAGCGCATCTCATGAATGGAAAGATAAAAATCACATCAGAGAGCTGCCTTCCAACTACATACGACAGGTGTCAGGCGACGACATTCTCCACCGACTTCTTCTTCATCTTTCTGGTTTGTTTTCGAGAAAATCTTTGTGGGGGGTGGATGGGAAGGTACTTATTTCTCAACTGAAACTTCTATTTATGAAACCCATTTCTCATAGTTATTTATGGCAGACTGCGTTAAAAGTTACAACTTAATTTCATGTAATTAACTGAACTCGAACGCTGACTTTCTAGGGGTAACTCTGCGTTTGATTTATAGCTACAATTTGTGCCTTTCCTTATTGTAAATATATTAAAAATTGATTAACTAGGGGAAATACCATTTTAATTAGTCGGGAGAAGTTTGTAAACATGGACTTTGAACTTAGTTTACTGGCTTTTTTCTAATAAACTATTTCTTTGATAAAATAGTTGAAGGAATTTCATTTTAAGAAAACCTGTTGGTTTTAATTTATGAACTTGGCCTTTGAGTTCAAATTTAAATAGGTTAATACTATGAAATCTAATAGTTTTTCATATATAAAAGTATAATATCGTTCAAAATAAATTTAAGTTATAAAAGATCTTTCTAAAAGTCAAAACTAAGGCCAAATGTAAGATATAATCTTTAAATACTTGCAGAAATGTAATATTCAGCTGCCAAAACTAATTACTTTTACAATGTTTTTTTAAACTGTTATAACCATATTTCGGAAATAAATATGATTTAAATTAGTTTTTAAATAAATAAATAGATTATTTAGTTTATTTAATGAATTTTTTCCATTTGTTATCCTATTTGTTACAAATAAATATCCTGCATATCTCAAGCACACAAAAAATAAATACCACAAATTCTCACAAAACTATTTCAGCGACTAGATAAAATAACAAATATATTTTGGTGACAGGTGTTTTAGGAATTAAAAAAATTAGGTAATCGAATGCAAATCTCTGGAGATCTGAGAACTGGAAGTCTGCTGAAGATGTGCAAGGGCTGGTGTGCTGGATGTGACCCAGCTGCAGAGAAACTGGGACAGGGACACGGTTTGAGCTGGAAGGCCGTAACTCAATTGGAGATTACACGCAGGCAGTGGAAAATGGAGGGCTGAGGTCTGAGGGCTGAGAGCTGAAGGGTGGTGGGTGCTGTTGCTGCTGCTGGATTGAGTGGTGGGTTTTATGACCTTCTCTATTATTGCGTGGGCGTTGCATGCTGCTGCACTTTGGATTTTGTATTTTCGTTGGATTTGGGACCTCTGGAGCTGCAAACTCACCTTCTCCTTGGCACGTCCAGCGTGTTTTTGAACAGATTTGGCCAGCATGATGCCTTTATTTTCGGACATTCAGTGAGTTGGAAACTTTTAAAATATTTTTGTGATGGCTGTAAATTAGCAAATTTTCGTATTGGCACAACTGGAGACCACAAGTAACCACTTTTTTTTGTTAGCTTTTGCGGGAAACTTTAAATGCACAAATGTAAACAACAAAGTGTTGTGTTTATGTTTCGCCTCGGCAGCGGCAACTATAAAATATCGATGCGAAATCAACAATCGGCTCCCACACACTTGTTAACAATATTCAGTATTCCGCCCCGCGATTTTTGCTACTCTGCGCCTGCCTATTTTTACACGCGATTTCTCGGCGCGTCGGATTTACTCGGCTTAATCAAAACAAATGGCACGTAGTCGTAGTCGCAACAACCAGTGTTGCCAGATGAATATTTTGTTTACCCCCTAAAAAATCTCAGAAAGTCGCTATTTCCCCCTAAAAATACTAGTCTTCCCCCTAAATTTAAAAAAACTATTAATTTCAAATAATTAAGAGAAGAAATATCTTATTATGACGTGGGAATGTTGCAAAGCGAAAAACGATAAAAAAAATACCACCTCTGTTTAAAAAGCTGCCAACTGTTACGTCTCTTTCGTCTTTCGCGTGGGAGTGAATAACATAACATAACATAAGAAGTATAACATAAAATTCAAGCGCGGCGGATTCAAAAATTGTTAATATTTACCATTTATTTTAAAATCAATTATAAAAATATCAATAATATGAAAATATGAAAGCAAAAAAATTACCCCACCTTGCGGTCGCTTCGATTTTCTAAACGCCATCTACATTTCAGAATTTAGCGGCGCTTTGTCAAAATTCGGGTTAACAGAGTCAAATTTCGAGTTAACATGTATTTGGACGTAGATTTTCGCGTTAACATGTATTTGGACGTAGATTTTCGCGTTAACATGTATTTGGACGTAGATTTTCGCGTTAACATGTACATTGAAGCTGTTAAGAACAACAGTCTGCTAAAAGGAGAGGAGAGAGCTCTCTGGATTTCAAAACAAATGGCACGTAGTCGCAACAACCTAGCAAAACAGCCGAACAGTGTTGCCAACTTAGCTATTTTCTAGCCAGATCTGGCTATTTTGCATGATCAAAAACTGTAAACCACTCAATATAGCTAGAGACTACATTTTTAGCTATTACTATCGCAAAACGGCGATGGCACTATCAAAGGCTATCGCGATACTGAGTGGAACAAATATGTGGGGTATTCCCTCTGCAATTTGGTCAGCTGTTTCATACAAATTCAACTTGATCAAGTGACTGGCTTCTAAACCTATTTGGGCAATGTGGGAGATTACACACTTCCTAAGAGAACTAGAACCAAACATTCTGATATAACTTATTTTTTTTTTACCTTTTTAGCGTCGATAGTTAAAGTTAGGGTATTTTTCCACTACGTTGCTTTTTCCAACTATCGCACGAAAATCACGAAAAGCAGAAAAGGTGTTTCTACTAGGAAAAAGTGCTTTTTAGCACTATCGTGAAAGGCAACAGCTGTTTTTTGTTAACGTTTTGATTTGGCGGAAACTAAATTCAATTCAAAATTCAAGCCAATGTTTACTAAGATTATAATTTTATGAGCTAGACATTATTTCTATTTGCAATAATTCTGCCAGGCAGCCGCTTGACTGGAGGAACTTGCAGGAACCACTTCAGTCCACTGGAATCTCATAGACTAAAGCCACAACTCGGATGCAAACGCAGCAACCCGTCTCTTCTTAAACAAGTCTCTTATGATCCCGAATTCACATCACCTGGCCCTGCCAAAGGAGGAGTAAGTGGAGGCGGTCGTGCCCCCGGAGGAGAAAGATAAATCTGGGTATACGCCCCGCCACCGACCAAACTCCGCCTCCGCTTTCGTTAAAAACATGAAGCGAATTTAGAAAAGTGAGAGGATCCCTGCGCACCGTCGCTGACGCCACTGCTGCGCACCAACGTCCTTCTGTCCACAGGGCTCAGCTATCTGAAGGTGTCAGCTTGCAAGCTATTGCAATGCCCAAGTAGAGTTTTACAAAGCCGAGCAGCTGCAGAAGGAGGAGGCGGTGGCCGCCAGTGCAGCATGTACGCCAGCTAGGATCGTCCAGAAGTGCTAAAAAATAAATAAATTACTTAGCTATACACTGTAAAAATATTACAAAGACAAATTTTATAGGCGCCAGAAAAATATTATTTAGGTATAAATAGGCATACAGAAAATTAAAATGAAACAAAAAAAAAACAAATGAGCAAAAATTAAAAAAATTAACGACTTTAATGAAAAGGCTTGTTTAGGCCAAATACCGTATTCACACTGCGCAATATATTTTTTTAGGTAAATATTTAAATAGTTTTCTTATCTGAATGCGGTAGTAAAACTGGTGTTATATAAATGCACCAGTAAAAAAAAATACTTCAAAGGAATTTATTAGTGTTGGGTTGCTCATGAGTGAGTGAACAAAAAAGAGTTGTTCACTAAACTGAGTGAGTGAACATGTTCCTTCCAATTTGTTCTTTTTTGTTCACTTGTTCATTTTTGCTCACTATTGTTCAGTTGTTCAATTTTGTTCTTTTTTGTTCACTTGTTCATTTTTGCTCACTATTGTTCAGTTGTTCAGTTTTGTTCTTTTTTGCTCACTTGTTCATTTTTGCTCACTATTGTTCAGTTGTTCAGTTTTGTTCTTTTTTGCTCACTTGTTCAGATTTGCTCTTTTGCTCATTATTGCTCAGTTGTTCAATTTTGTTCAGCTACTCTTTTTGGTTCATTTTTGTTCAGTTACTCTTTTTTATATGGTATTAGAGGTGGTAATGTCTTTGGCAGAAACACTTAAGTCTGAATCTGACCAATTACGCCTCGACTTTGCGCGTGCTTAACTCGGATATCCGCAAGTCCAAGGCGTACATAAGCGACAAGGAGACTAGCAATGAACTGGATATGGTGTTGACCATGACAAGCCTGTGTTTGTGACAAATCGCAACAGTCGCATGCGTTCTGAAGAGAACGAGTTTCTATTTGTATTATTATTTTATATTTTTCATTTTGTTATATTAGTTTTGTTTACATTTATTTATTTATTTTTATTTTCTTTATATATGTAAATATTCAATACATGAAATATGAAAACATAAATATACTTACATATGTATATCAGACCTAAACTATGGATTTTTTTAGTCGTTAAAATGCAGTGCTCAGTAGTCTGTTTATAAACAGGTTATAAAAAGGCAATGAACAGTGAACAAGTGAGCAAGTGAGCAACTGAGCAATGAACAGTGAACAACTGAACAAGTGAGCAAGTGAGCAATGAGCAATGAACAGTGAACAACTGAACAAGTGAGCAAGTGAGCAATGAACAAGTGAGTAAGTAAGCAATGAACAAGTGAGCAAAATGAGTGAGTTGACTCTTTTGAAAAAAAAAAGAACAAGTGAACATGTTCACCCAAATGAGCAGTTTTTACCCAACACTAGAATTTATTAATAAAAACCTCGACACATCGTCGATATTTTTCTAAACGAAATCGATATAGAATATTTATATAAATAGTTTGTTAATTTATTATGGGGTGTTTTTAGTGGGAAAGTTTAGGGTTTTTCTTCACGTTTTGTTCACTTACGTTGTAGATCGTTACGTTTTTGTTCAGGATTTTTTAGGAGGAAATATCCACTCTTTGGGATTTTTACGGGGAAAACTAAATTTTCATCTGGCAACACTGCTAATCGTTGTTATTGTAACTTGCTGGTCATTTTCCACTGTGCGACTAATTAAATTTAAACACCAGAGTCAACATAAATCAGTGTTAAGGCAGCGTGCCAGTTAATCCACCTCTCTGCGAGCAATGTAAATTCCTGGCGGGGTCTTGTACATAACATACACGGGCGTGTTCATATATTCTTAAGTATATGCAGCCGCGAAATTGTGTGTGTAGGCGTGTGTACAGCTGTGGAGTTTTTAAATTAATAAACTAAGGCACGAGTGTAAATTTACGTGCATTGCCTGCGAAAAGTAGCGAAAAAGGGCAAAAGGAAGACGAGTTGTGGGCGTTTAAGGGCATCACAATCGCAGCATAAAATCGATTTCTGGTGCATGTGTGCGCGCGAGTGCCGAGTGTTTGCATGTGTTTGTTGCAGATGTAAGAAAAAGCAGCTCACGCGCTTATCCTCTCTTTCTCTCTTCCTCTACCCCTCCCCCATTGCTCCACTAGCAGCTGAAAGTAATAATTGAGAAAAGTTTGAAGAAATCTGCCAGTTTGCAGAAGTGAAAAGCCCGAAAAACGTGTTAAAACCGACAAGAACAGCTCCAGTCATTTTACCAGGTACGTAGAATAAATACAAATACAACAACAAAAAAGTGCGCGCCCTTGTGTGCGTCGGTGTTAGTGAGTGGGTGCCCAGAATATATTTATTCGTGCATAACCTCAAATGGCCCCAACTGATTACGCTGGGCGGCAGAGCAAACTTTCCAGTGGCATTAATCACTTCAAGAGTATGCATTCGTTGCGGTTGGTCCGTTTCGCGAGACTCTCTTACTCGCCTGAAAAATATTTACCATTTTTCCCGGGGGGCCTTTGAGGTTAGAAAATGGCTTTTATCAATGACAACGAACCGCGCTAATTACAGTTACAGCCTTAATTATTGTGCGCAAATGTGTACATTTGTGGAAATTATTCTTATCGCATATTAGTATAGTATACCTATCTACATATAAAAAGTGTACAACAAAAATTTAAGTTCCGCCATCTGTTGGCCCATGTGTGTATGGACTTATTTAATTGCCTTCGCTTTGAATTGATAAAAGACAAAAAAAAAAGAAGCACGGAGAATAAATAAAAATAAGAAAGGAAGAGGTATTGAGAACAGCAACAACAATGACGCACAAGCACTCACACAGCAAAGCAATCCAAACATGCAGCTGTATGTGTGAGAGTCGGAGCGTTTGCCGCGCTCACCTTTTGTTATTGTTGCGTTCCTTTTGCCGCGGGACTGCCAACTCGTTTAAGACTGAGCTCTCAATTGCTTCTATTTAATATAGGATATTAATACAAAAATTAGGTAGAAAGGACGTCGGATATAAACGTTTTTTATTTTTTAAATAAGACTAACTAAAAAAAAGTTGGCAGCACTGCCCACCCCTTCTCCATGTGTGCGTGCGTCTGTGTACAAGGTGAGCGAGGCAGCAATTCAGCCTTCAATTTGCTGTATTTTGTTGTTCTTGTTTTGTTGTGTTGATTCTAATTAAATAATTCGTTGAAATCGGGCTCACTGCTTCTGTGAGGTCCAATTGAGATACACACACACACGGGCAAATCTTTTGTGCTTTCCTCGTTTTCCCCCAAAAATTTTCTTTATGAAGCGCGTCAAGTTTGCCTGCCTGGCCTTTTTTCGAGTCTGGTTTGAGCTTGTGGAGTGGATTGCGTGCTTTTCTGGCCGTTTGAAAACTTGAAAAACAAGTTACTTCTCTGGAACTCGAAGCTCAAAATCTCAAAACTCTCCCCAAACACACATACACGGACAGTAAAGCACATTTCACGGTATTTGTTTTGGCAGTCTCCGCTCTCCACTTCTCTTGATCTTTCTCCCGAGAAACACCACAACACTTGCCGCGTCGCCAAACCGATTGTTCGCCGCAATTCGCAATTTGCAATTGTCTTTTGCACCACTGAGGCCAAAACCAACGAACGAGTCTTGAACTTGATATTAGCCACAATCCCAGGCCTCAGTCGGAGTTAACTGGCGCATGACTTGGTCATGATGTGGTGTAGTTTCAAAGTTATTACACTTGGATGGATGGGAATTTAGACATTTTTATTTATTTGCTTGGCAAAAGATTCTGTTTTTAAGATTCATTACGTACATGTTTTAATAGAACAGGTTGTCTAAATGCCACTTAAGCATTATTTGTTTACGAACATTCCCTTTAAGAGGGTAAGTTGTTGCAAGTTCTTCGAGTTCTTTCTTTTAAATTGGCAAACATTTAATTTGATACATTTGTAGTGCATCAGGAGTTTATAAAAAATATATATACTTAATTTACGTAAATTTTGAAAAGATAGTGTATTAAAAATGACACAAAAACAAGCCTTGGGTTGTGATTCTTCTAATAAAAATTTAAAATACAACCGAAATTGATAGTTTGGCAGCAGAAATCTCAAATATCTATAGTATTAATAGTACAATCAATACATATACTTTCATATCTTCTTATACTTGAATTTCTAGCTCTGATGAATAATCTTTGCCATAAATAACAAATAATAAATAGGTATTTTTCAATTAAATTCTTTTAAATTTTGAATTCATCACATGTCTCGGCGCCATAACTAATAAATCAGGTGACAAAGGTGGGAAACCAAAATATATATCTGATAATTCGCTGACCACGTACGAAATGCCAAACTAATTGGCAATTACATAAAGTTATTTTTTGCCGGGAACACAACACACTTCCCATCCGCAAATTCACGAATTTTCCTCGATCAGCGTTAATAATAATATTTTGCTTCGTTCAGCTGTAGGTGTTGTTGTGTTTGTTACTTCCAAGAATGGAATCCATTTCCTCCGCGCAATTTAATCCATTCCAATCCAAGGCAGGGCAGAGTCATCTGAAATTAGCACAGGGATAATTAGAACATGCGAGAAACCACCTGGCATTGTCGAAACACCAGTAGAAAAAAAAAAGAAAACATCAATAACACCCAAATGGAAAGGCAAACAAACCTTCCTGCGGCGCCTGGAAGTCCGAGTGGGTTGCAGCCCAGGGATTCGGTGCACGGCGTCGGTTGACATGCGCTGCACCGCGGCGCGTTGCATGTGAACTTTGAACTTTCGAGGCTGGAAGCAGCCAGCAGCAGCTCCTCGTTTGGCTGGGCACTTGTAATTTGCATTTCCTAACGCCACTACCGCCGCCGCTGCAGGTGCCTTGCGGAGAGAGTGCCAGCGCTCTCCCCGCTCTCTAATGCTCTTTTGCGCTCTCTTTCTCTCTGTTTCCGCCCCCGCTGCATTTCATTGCGCAATGAGCGAGGCGAATCGATAACTGCAAGGTTTCCATGCCATCCGTCCCCTTCCACACTCTCCACGCCGATTTTTAGCAGCTAAACTTTTCACGTATACAGATTTTTTTCGCCTGCAAAGGAGGCGGCTGCCGAATTCGGATTCAGATGCGAACATGTGTTTTTTACGGACGACGGCGAGTGGGTATGGTTCCGCAGCTCTTCCGCCATTGTCATGGTGAGATGCACTTTGCTTGGCCTTTTTTCGGGTTTTCTTTCCTGCCACCGCCGCCGCCGACGACGACTCTACCTCTGCCTCTCTCCATACGCACGCTTTGCTGTATGTGTGCGTGAGCGAAGTGGATGTAGGAGGAGTACATGAGTGTGCTGCGGCAAAGTGTAGCCGTGGCAGAGTTGTAGCTCGCTAGTGGTCCGTTTGGTTTCTGATTTTCGGTTTTGTCGATTTCATTATGTACTGCAATAGTGTCGGCCAGCTCTGCCGCCGTCGCTTCCTCCTGTATACAAAAGTGCGAATGTATGAGTGCCGTTCGCTCTCTCATAACGCATACAGGGTGCCGCCACACTACTTGGGGGATCGCCTTGTGTGGCGCTGTGCTGGGGGAGTGCGGAGCACCCTGTTTTCTCGCCGACGACGACTTGTTTTCGCAGCCCTCGTGCCGGCTCTTTCGCACGCCCACTGCTGTGTTGGTGCTTTTTGCACTTACGTAAGCTTCCCGTCGCGCCGCTCTGAACACATTTGTTTCTTATCCAAATTCTAGGCGCCATTTTTAGTTGATTTGCATGCGGTAAGTGGCGGAGGAACACTTTCCAGGAAAAGTAACAGCCGCAGGAAGTATGTGTGTGCTGGCTCTTATTATGTACTATTTTTATTGTCTCGCTAGCAGCGGCAACTGCAACGTTTTCAATACGCGAGTCCGGAGGCCTTTGGTTGTTGCGCCGCTGAGTTGCCACCCTGTTTTAGCTGCGAGCCGTGTGAGGCAGCAACAGAGGCGACAGAGAATGAATTCCAAAGCAACACTGTGCGCGCGCACTCCTCTCTCTCCCTCTCGTCTCTCTCGCACGCTCTTCTGAACCAACACACACAGAACGCAGAGAGCGAACCCAATACAATCTATAGAAGCAAGGTCTCTCACGCGCTCTACTCTCAGCGCCACTCTCTATCGCTCTTCTGACCAGTGTTGCCAGAATTCCATGGGGTAAAATAGCTGAATGGACGAAAGATAAAAATAGCTAAAGTTAAAAGGGTATAAAAAATTAACACTGCTGAGAAAATGGTTTTCTTTTGTAACTATGATAAATTGAGTATGTGATACACGAGTATAAATTAAGAATAATTTTCAGTAGAACAAATAAAATGTGTTTCTTAATTTATTTTATTACAATAAAAATCTCGTCAGAGTTTTTAAACGCAGTTTGTTTCATAAACTCAACATCTTCGTTTCATCAAGACAAACTTATTGTTTTTACATTTTGTTGCATGTCTGTAGTCCAAATATTTTGCCAAAAACTTTGCTCTTCATTTAATAAAATGTAATTTTTCGTAGCGCCATTTTATCTATTCAATTCTCCATTAAAATATGTAATTGTATTCATAATATTTGTCCCCAACAAAGTCAACGAAAGTATTAAAAAAGCCCCCAACAGTAGCCAAAACAAAATAGCTAGATTTCTAGCTAAGAGCACTTCACTAGCTGAAATGGCAACACTGCTGCTGACTCCGACTGACTGGTCGTCGTCAGTTCACCGTTTAATCGAAAATGTTTGCGGCGGCGTTAAGATGTACGAAAACGTTTTCTCGCCAAAATTGTGTGAATAGCAGTAGAAATCTACCGAGAAAAAATGTCTTAAATCGCGGAAAGTCGTCTGAAAATAAATAGTGCAGTGTGGAATTTGAAATTAGAAGAAAACTAAGTTAAAACCTGAAAAAACTTATACACTTTCGAGCCAACAGCCATAGTCGGAGCCAGAGAAAAAAAGGTGAAAATTTCGGTTGGAAGTGAGTGGGAAAAATAGTTGCAAGTGCTAAATACTGCGTAAAACGTGAAAGTTTCCAATAACACAAGCCCAGCCGAAACGAAACGAACGGCAGTTTGTAGTAAATATACATACACATTTCGAATATACACACAGCCCGAATATCAACCGACCAAGCTCTACTGCTTATTGCTTATTGCTGATGTAAGTGCTTCGGGCAGGGGCGGTGGGGGCGTGGTGTTGGATGATGCAGGGAAACATCCTTCAAGTGCACTTGGTGCTGTGTGGAAAAATCAAACAAAATTCGTGCCACTGAAACTTGTGAAAAATACAACATTTTTAGGTTAGGTCAATTTCAATTGGTTTATATACATACACACACACGCTCGCACAGAGCCAGCGAATACATATAGAAGGCGCACAGACAAAAAGTCGTCGCCGTCGTCGACGTGGTTGTTGTTTGTGTTGCTGCTGCTGCTCGCTCGCTCACACGGACGAGGGTGGAGAGGAGAGCCACTCACACACACAGTCGAACGTTTTGAACCATTGCTTTTGGCTTGCTTATGAACTGACTGTATTTTTTCAACGTAGTGTCGTTTTATTTTCGTTCGTTGATTCGTTCTTTGCTCAGTTCGTGCGCTTATCTCGACTTTTGCTTTGATGCGCCATTCGCATGTACTGGGGAGAGTTGAGTTGAGTAGAGTGCCGTGCCAGAGTGTGTGTGTGTGCATTTAAATGGCTCCCAGCACTGAATAATATAGCCCAGAGCTCCACAGCTCCACACGGCACAATGAGAGCATCATTTCTGGCTCTTTCTTAGTCTCCCTCTTCGTCTTCATCTCCTTCTTCTTGCTCTCGCCATCCGTTTGTTGTTCTTGCTTCGCCTTTTTTCATTCCGTTTTTATTTTACACAAAACGTTTCTTCTTCCTCAGCCTGAATCTGAATAGTATATATATACATCTATATTATATATATTCATACATGTGTGTGCCTTAGCTATTTTGTACATATTTCTCTATACTCATCCATATGTTTTATTTGCAAAATTTATTAATAGCGCAGCGCCAGACTGCGACTGTGTGTGTGCCCCGTGTTTGTTGTGTGAGTGTGAGAAAGTAATACAAAAACTACATAAATATTAATTCGCGCATTCAGGGAAACACCGAGTGGTGATGATTCGTTGCAGCCGCCGCCACCGCCGATTAAAAGATACGCAGGAGTGCAAAAAAAAAACTGAAAATATAGTGCCTTAACCATTTTTGCATATTTTTCCGCTGCCTACCTTTTGTGCTGCATATTCTCTGTGTGCTGTGCTGTGTATACACATAACAAAACAGATAAGATAACATTATACGTGTGCACGTAATAGAGCAAACTGAAAAAAAAAGAAAAAAAAATGGAGGGAAAATTTGCCCACATGTCTCCCCAAAGCACTCGCACAAATACAAGCACACAACGCCCCAATTTTGTGTGTTGTTGGAGCCTCTCTCACAAACATACTCGACTGTTTGGTATGCACTGGCAACGGTGATGATGGCGGATCCAAAAAATACAATAACAAGAATGACAGTTGAGAGAGCGGGAGTGGAGAGCAGCAGCAGCATAAGCATACCAACAACTCCTTTTACCTTTTTTTCCACCATAAGGACTATATTGGTGGTGGGAGAGATAGAGAGGAAGGAGCCGCGAGAGAGCGAAGCTTCGCGTTAGAGCTTTTGTGCGGCTGTACTGTTGTGTGGTCCAATATTTGTTTACAAATGCTTAAGGGGGGCAGCTGGGTCGAGTTGGTCCGTCTCCTTAAGTTGGAGACGCATGGATCCTCAAGGCGGTTTCCATTCAACTTGTATTTACATACACTCTCCTGGCCTGCGCACTCCTTTGGGCTCTCTCCAGAGTTCTCCTCTCTCTGGCGCTCTCTCGAATGCCCGCCAAATACGAGTTTACACGAATGTGTGTGTCGGGTTGTTGCTGGCCCCAAACGGGTGAAATACCTTAAAAAAATATCAGCCATATCAACTGCGCCTCAACAACAAATACGGCGCTTCTCTCTCGTGCTCTCCCCTGTTCTCTCCGTGTGGCTGCACCACCACCACCACCACTTTGTAGAAGCAGCGGCAGCAGCAGCACCACCACCTTTGCATTGTTGCGTTTGCTGCTGCTGCTGCGGCTGCGGCTGCCTCTTCTTCTTGTTGTAAGTTGTAGATACAGAATATGTACCAGCTATACTCCCCCCGCTCCACCCCCTTGGCGGTATCGGTGTACATATATAAATATGTTGGTTCTGCCAGCCAAACGTGTGTATTCGTAAGTGTACTGTGAATTCTATGCAAGCCGATGTCGTGCATGGGGCATTTGGCACCTTCTTCCACATCCACAGCTCGCATACACACGCACCAATCCCCATTTGAAGGTGTATACCGAAAGCTCGCTTAGGAAGTATTTACTGTACCGCTAAAAGGCAATAATAAAAGCGCGCGCCCAATTCCGGTTGCACGTACACACGAAATTCTCCTTAACTTCCACTCTCCTTGGATATTCTTGAACTTCCTCTCTCCACCACCACCGACCGACGACCGACTCTCTAACTTCCACTCCACTCCGATCTCCTTCCACTGTGTCGTGTTGTTATTGCTCCACCATTCCATTCCTATTCTTCACCTTTCTCTCCACCGCGCTTCCAATACAAAGACATCCCATTTCCACTCGATAGTTTTTTTTTTTTTGTGATACGGCAAAAGAATTCCATTGGGGCTGTGTTTGCTTTACCTTTCCGTTGGAATGTGTGCAATCGTTTTATTTTAGATACTTATAACTAGATATAGAGACGGAATTGATCAATCAGCTGTGTGTGCTGGGGTATTCGCAAACTAGTTTTTCAGTTTTTGGGGACAATTTCTGCTTTTAAAATGTGTTTTTTAGTTCAGAAAAGCACATATTCCTTGACTTGTTACCAACTCACGTTTCTTATACCAATTTCCCCTCTCCACTTGCAGTGAAAACCACCAAGAGGAACATCCAGAGACAAAGAGCTACACGTGGCAGAGGCGAGGGATACAAGCGAAGCAGCAGAAGTTGGTCGGGAGGGAGTGAATCCATCCCATCTCTCTACATTCGGAAATAAAGCGCATTTGCCGCTGGCGGGGCGACCAAATGCATAGACAACATATGTCGCACCCACGAGCAGTCCAAGACCAAGAGTTGCGACCCCGACCGTTCGTTGCATACTACATACGCTCATAGAGCACCCCAGCATCCTTGCATTTGGCCAGCAGGGAGCCACCACCCACACAGAGGCGGGTTCAGCCAGGTTCAGGCAGGAGCAGGAGCAGCACTTAAGGCTCCGAGCACTAAGCGAAAACGAGAAGATGATGAAACGCACCCGTGTCGACGAGGTGCAGTTCGGCACTCGACCCGGTCCACCGGTTCCCGGAGGAGTTGGAGTCGGCGTTGGAGTTGGCGTCGGTGTGGGAGTCGTCGGCGTGGCCGGAGGAGGGCCAACGGCCGGCAGCGGCGGCAACACAGCCAACGTCGGTGTTAATACGGCGGGCGTGACCATAGGAACGGTGTTGCCTGGCGCCCATAGCGCCACTATCAGTGGCATTGGCTCCATTCACCATCGCATCCTCACGCCGCAGCATGGAGGAGCCCAGACCATTGCCTATCTGCCGTCCACCACACCGACGGCCACCAACCTAAAGACCACAAGTTCGATTGTGGACAGCAGCAGCAGCACTGGAGCAGGTGGCCCAGTGGTAGCGGGTGCCCAGGTGACAGTGGGTGGACCTGGAGGAGCCGGAGGCGTTGTCGCCTCCACGGGCAGCACGGGCACCCAAACATTGCAGTATACCACCTGTGAGTATTGTGACTTTCACCCTCTGATGAAATACTTACTCATATCTGTGTGCTTTTTCTGTTCCTCCAATAGCTTATAGCGTGGCCTCCATTCAGGCGGGTGGAACTCTCAAGGCCAGCACAGGGGATGGCGCCAACACAGTACAGATTCATGTAACTGGAGCAGGAGCAGGAGCCACGAATCCTGCCAACGCACAGACCGTCTCCAGCAGCTCTCAGACGGGCCCAATCCGTCAGCGCACAATCAGCGGCACCCAGACGGTGGCCACTGCCGTTGGCAACCTGGCCACAATGGCCCAACAGCAGCAGACTGTTCAGCAGGCGCCGCTGGTCGCAGCACCAACGCCACCGTCGTCCGTGTCGGCCAACAGCGTGGCCGGAGGCGGGAGCACGCCGCCGCAGGGACAATCGGGCAGCGCCACTCCCCGCTTGAAGGTGGAGGATGCCCTCAGTTACCTGGACCAGGTGAAGTACCAGTATGCGGACCAGCCGCAGATCTACAACAACTTCCTCGACATCATGAAGGAGTTCAAGTCGCACTGCATCGACACGCCCGGCGTTATCGAGCGCGTCTCTACGCTCTTCAAGGGGCATACGGAGTTGATCTACGGCTTCAACATGTTCCTGCCGCCGGGCTACAAAATCGAGATCCATTCGGACGCCCTTGGCTGCTCGGTGCCCGTGGTGTCGATGCCCTCGCCACCGGGCGCACCCTCGAGCACGGGAACGGTCCACATGCTCACCGGAACCAGTCCCATGGCAGCTGCCGCTGGACATGTCGCCATTAAGACGACCACCAATGCAGCAACGCTGACTCCTGCCACGGGAGCTGGCGCTGTGGCCGCAGCAGCTGCAGTGGCGCAGATTCAGTCTGGAGCTGTAAATCTGATGACCCACGGCGGAGCTTCGCTCACCCAGACCACCATCCATGCCCTTCAGCAGCACGCAACGCCACCGCAGTCGCAATCCCCCAGCGCCGGCGGTCATGTGCACGTGAGTGTGACCAACTCGCCGGCTCCGGCTGCTGTTGTGCCTCCCATCTCCGTGTCGGCGCACAATGTGCCGCAAAACTACTCGCGGGATCGGGAAAGGGCCACCATCACGCCTACGGGTCAGGTGGCGGTTGCAGCGGCGGCGGCCAGCGCGAATGCGGCAGCCGCTGCCAACGTTGCCGCCGCCAGTATTGTGGTGGGCGGACCACCGACGCCGAATTCCCTGAGTGAGCTGAGCCCCCACGGAGGCGCTGGCGGCGGCGGAGGTGGGCCTGGAGCGGCCCAGCACAACCTGCATCAAATCCAGCAGGCGCACGAATCGATTCTCATGGGCGGAACGGGCCAGCAGAATCAGCCGGTGGAGTTCAACCACGCCATAACCTATGTAAATAAGATCAAGGTAAAGTCTAGTTAATATTTATTTAGAAACTTGCAAACTAATTGGTTATTTTCGCCTCTCCCCACGCAGAACCGTTTCCAGAACCAACCGGCCAAGTATAAGAAATTCCTGGAGATCCTGCATGCCTACCAGAAGGAGCAGAAGGTGATGAAGGAGGGCAGTCTGAACCAGGGCAAGATGCTCACCGAGCAGGAGGTGTACACGCAGGTGGCCAAGCTCTTTGGCCAGGACGAGGACCTGCTAAGGGAATTCGGTCAGTTCCTGCCAGATGCCACGAATCATCAGTCCGGACAGTACAACATGGCCAAGTCGGCGGCAGCGGCAGTGCACAACGATCATGGCAAGCAGCGGCCGACGGCCACACTAAGCGGCGGAGCCCACATTACCATGTCGTCCGCATCGCCAGCGCCCAGTGGTTCCCCTCTCCATTTGGGCGGCGGCGGCCCTGCAAATCTGCCGCAGATCGACAACAGTGCCCATGCGGCGGCCATCGGCAACCTGTCGGCGGTGAACACCAGCGTCAGCATCAAGACGTACAACAACAATCAGCAGCAGCAACAGAATCATGTCATAGGCTCGGGCCTGAATGCGGCGACCAGGAACGATATACTCTACGAGAAGGACTATCACCATGCGGGTCTGCAGCAGCAGCAGCAGGCGCACCAGCGGGGCGCGGGCGTCGGCGGAGGCCACCATCATCATCTGGTCGGCGGAACTCCGGCAGGCACGAACCTCGGACGACCCGGAGCGGGGGCCAATGTCATGGTGGCCTACGAGAAGGATCACCATCGGAACAATCACCATGTCCAGAAGTATGTGGGCCATGCGCCCAATCAGCAGCTGTCGCATGGCGGCCACAATGCCAAGAAGTCGCCCAGCTATGGCATCACCTCGGTAATTGGCTCCATGCCGCCGCACATGTCGGACAATTCCCTGGATCGCAGCTCGCCGGGCATAAGCTACGCCACGCCGCCTCTGCCAGTTGGCCAGCAGCAGCATAATTCCGCCTCCGCGACAAGAAGGCAGGGCGACGACGGCGGCCTGTCCGGACACTATGCCAGCGGAGCGCCTCCTGCCAAGCGACCAAAGCCTTATTGCCGCGACGTCAGCTTCTCGGAGGCATCCAGCAAGTGCACCATCTCCGATGCCGCCTTCTTTGACAAGGTGCGCAAGGCCCTGCGGAGTCCCGAGGTCTACGACAACTTCTTGCGATGCCTCACCCTGTTCAACCAAGAGATCGTGTCCAAAACTGAACTACTGGGCCTCGTGTCGCCGTTCCTGATGAAGTTCCCCGACCTCCTGCGATGGTTCACCGACTTCCTGGGCCCGCCCGTTGGTGGTCAGTCGGCTGGCGGCGGCCTAATTGACGGCATGCCCCTGGCGGCCACGCAAAGGGCGCAGGGCGGCGGCGGCGGCGGGAGCAGCAATAGCAGCTCGCATGATCGGGGACACCAGAGCGCCGCCGAGTACGTCCAGGATGTGGATCTGTCATCGTGCAAGCGACTGGGTGCCTCCTACTGCGCCCTGCCGCAGTCCACGGTGCCGAAGAAGTGCAGCGGACGGACGGCGCTGTGTCGGGAGGTGCTCAACGACAAGTGGGTCTCCTTTCCAACGTGGGCCAGCGAGGATTCCACCTTTGTTACCTCGCGGAAGACGCAGTTTGAGGAGACGATCTACAGGTGAGAGCCTACTACCTCTACTTCTTCTCTTTTGGTTCTTTAGTTTCCTTTCCTTTTCCTTTATTATTTTTGTGGGACATCAAAGCTGCGGTTAAAACTATGTTTAACTTATTCAAGCCTCTCTCTTTATGTTTATTTTAACCGCATCTTTGATTCTTTGTTTGTTTGTTTTGGACCTTCTTCCTTCCTTCTTTTTCTTTGGCTTTCGTTTATTTGGAATTAACCAATTGCGCACACTCTAAACAAAAGGAATATTCACAGAACGGAGGACGAGCGCTTCGAGCTGGACCTGGTCATTGAGGTGAACAGCGCCACCATTCGTGTGCTGGAGAATGTGCAAAAGAAGATGTCCCGCATGTCCACCGAGGAGCTGGCCAAGTTCCATCTGGACGACCACCTGGGTGGCACGTCTCAAACGATACACCAGCGGGCCATCCATCGCATCTATGGCGACAAGTCGGGCGAGATCATACAGGGCATGAAGAAGAACCCCTCCGTGGCAGTGCCCATAGTGCTTAAGCGGCTGAAAGTCAAGGAGGAGGAGTGGCGGGAAGCGCAAAAGGTGAGTGTTTGTTGGAGCTTAATTGATGAGCAATTAATTATTTATTCTTGCTCCCCGACAGACCTTCAACCGTCAATGGCGGGAACAGAACGAGAAGTATTACCTCAAGTCTCTCGATCACCAAGCCATCAACTTCAAGCCCAACGACATGAAGGCCCTGCGCTCCAAGAGTCTGTTCAACGAGATCGAGACGCTGTACGATGAGCGGCACGATCAGGATGACGAGGCCATGGAGCCGGCCGGACCGCATCTGGTACTGCCGTACAAGGACAAGACCATACTGGACGATGCGGCCAATCTTTTAATCCATCATGTCAAGCGGCAGACCGGCATACAGAAGCAGGAGAAGCAAAAGATCAAGCAGATCATCCGGCAATTTGTGCCCGATCTCTTCTTTGCGCCGCGACAGCCGCTGAGCGATGATGAGAGGGATGACGGTGAGTTTGGATAACAACTGAACACTTAAACACTCATAAAACACTTTGGTAGTTAATGCTAACTAACTAGAAAGTAATTAAACCTCTCGTATCATTATCTTAACTCACATTATTATTTATATTAATTTGTATTTAGCCCTGTTTACTTTACTCTTTGATGTAAAGATCATTGGAAAGTAAATTAGAAAGCCAATTTAATGTAATTATAGCTCGATTCGTATTTTATTAACCTAGTGTATGTTTTTCGTTTCTTTTTCTTCTTTTTTTAATGCAACCACAAATTTTGTAACGTAACTCACACCGAAAATATGTAATTGAATAACCCAAACACTGGACTGCACCACTCACTCTGACCCACATCGACATCCGATTGTGCATACGCCGTTTTCTATATAGCCTTTCCATTTTTGGTAGATGACAATACGAAAATGGAGGTGGACACGGCCACCAACGCCACCAGTTCGCCGCAGAGTCGCACAGAGTCGACCCGGAATGCCAAGAGCAGCAGTACGGCCAGCGAAGGCGCCTCTCCGGCGCGCAGCAATGCGAGCAGCAGCAGTGGCACGCCGGCGGGGATTAAGAAAGAGACTGACGACACCAAGGCATCGGCATCGGCATCAACGAGTGGACCTGCAACAGCCCTGGCGAATGCTACGACGACGCCAAGTTCGGCGACATCGGTGGACGATGCCACACCTTCAACATCTTCGGCGGCGGCGGCTGCAGCAGCAGCAGCGGCGTCAGCGCCCTCCGTAGCCGAGGCAAAGACCAAGGAAGAGCCTCTTTCCACCCACAGAGACGAGGCAGCGGGCAGCAGCAGCAGCGGAGTTGCAACGAGTCCCAGGCAAGCTCTGGACCCAGCGGGAGCAGCAGCGACAGGCGCCAGCGGCGATGTGGAAGTTAAGCTGGAGAACCCGGCCGACTTTGTGCATCCCAAACTATTGCCGCCGCATGCCCAGGGCCAGCACGATGTGAGTTTCTTAGTTTTTGCCTCAACAAGAATCTTTAATAACCTCAATCCTCAATTTCCTCCCCACCAGGACGAGTCCTACTCGCTGTTCTTTGCCAACAACAACTGGTATCTGTTCCTGCGGCTGCATGCCATCCTCTGCGAACGCCTGCACGTGATGTACGAGCGGGCGCGCCTACTGGCCATTGAGGAGGAGCGCTGCCGGGTGAACCGAAGAGAGAGCACGGCCACAGCGCTGAGGTTAAAACCCAAGCCGGATATCCAAGTGGAGGACTACTATCCCACCTTCCTGGACATGCTGAAGAACGTCCTTGATGGCAACATGGACTCGAATACCTTCGAGGATACCATGCGAGAAATGTTTGGCATCTATGCGTACATCTCCTTCACGCTGGACAAGGTAAGAGTTGATGATTAAACCATGATAAATGTTAGACTAAATTACCTACTGCTTGCCCCCTCCCAGGTTGTATCGAATGCCGTTCGCCAGCTGCAATACTGTGTGACGGAGCGGGCCGCCCTGGACTGTGTGGAGCTCTACGGCTCTGAGCAGCGGCGTGGCAGCACCGGCGGACTCTGTCGCGATGCGCACAAGACCTTTGACCGGGAGATGTCGTATCAGCGCAAGGCGGAGAGCATTCTCAACGACGAGAACTGCTTCAAGGTGTACATTGTAAGTGGAACTCTGAGCCCTAAGGCTTTTATTAACGTTCTGCAAACAAAAGAGATAATATTAAACCCTTTATTTGCAGTACAAAATCGATTGTCGCGTAACCATCGAGCTGCTCGACTCTGAGCCCGAGGAAGTGGAGAAACCGAACGCGCTGAAGGCCCAAAAGTTTAGCAAATATGTGGAACGACTGGCGAATCCAGCGCTGGGCAGCGGCGGCGGAGGAAATAGTGGCGGCGGCGGCGGGAATAGTGCTGGCTCGAGTTCGGCGCTAGGCAACGACAATATTGCGGAATCCTCCGACATCAAAACGGAGGAGGAGGAGGAAGACAATGCCGAGGTGAGTGAGCAACAGCGATGATGACGATGAAGCTCCGGAACAGCTTTGTGTGTGGTGTGTGCTTGAAGAGAGTGGTTAATCATGTTGTTTTTGTGTATTTCGTTGTTCATTTCGATTGTTTATATTCCTGTTCCACTTCCTGAGTTGTCCACTGTAAATATACAACAAACCCCGCTCCCTGCTTAGATCTATCTGTATATAAGTATATATATATCAGTTGATTATGGCTTTTACTTTTCTTTTCCTCTGTTTTCCCCCTCGTTTTGCCAGCTGTTTTCGTTTTCCTTTAGTAACTTCCCTCGATTCAAGTTTCTTCTTCGTTTTGGTATTATTTTTATATATCAACATGCCAACGCCAACTTTTATTAATCGCCGCCCGCCCGCCACATTTCGTATTGCATACGAGTTTCGACTTGACTTGAAAAAACAAGCAAAATATCTCACTAATTAAATGCTTTTTTGCATTCTTTTTCTCTCATTTTTTTATTCCAATTTATTTATTTCGTACCAGGTCAATTCCAAGGCTTGAAATAACATAGTTTTGATAATTTCATTGAATAATAAGAAGAAGAAAAAGTCATATTGCAAAATGAAATAGTAAATAAATTCTACCAACAAAATAACCGAAATATGAGACACCAAACCGAAACAAACACCTTCTTCTTCACCTCACGCCAACAACCACGCCCACAAAACCACAAAAACCACCCATGCTCACTCTCTCTCTTTTCTCTCACACAACACACACATTGAATGTAACGAAAAACAATAACAATAGCTCAATAGCTCAAAAAATGAGTCAAGAACACCCCCGAAAACGTGCTCACCTCAATTGTAGTAGTACCACGAACATTTGTAAAATAGTTATTAACAATTAACGCGCTTGTTGCATATATATTATACCCCTCCTCTGATTTCGTTATTGCCTTGAGTTGTGTCTGCTAAATAGCGAATATAGAGAGAGTCGCAGGAGCAGGAGGATCGGTGGTGGTAATGGGGGTGTGGCTAGTGGCTGGTGGCGGGGTATGGAGGCCCACAAATGTATATAAACGTGTTTTTAATTGTACATAACTCTGGTAATCATGGTCTAAGTGTATATGTATTAGTAGCTAATTTTGTAAAGCAGCAGCCCAAGCCAAATGTCTCTTTTAAATTCGGTCATAATTTTTATATCTAGGCATTAAGAACACACACTCGACACTCGAGATAAATGTAAATTAACCTAGCTAACACACACACAAAACAAACAAACAAACGTTGTGGACATTAACTGGAGAATGAAAATTGAGAAATATATATCTGGAGCCAGCAGCAGCAGCCCATTAAAAAGTCATATATATTTTATATACTGTATATGGGAAGTCATTGAAAGCAGAGTGGGTTACATCTGGGGGGGTTCACTCGGGGGCTTAGGGCACAGCAGTCATTTCCACACAGACCTAAGCTTAAGCAAGGTAAGTGAGTCATTCGCATTGTAGAACCAAAGACATTAGAATCTTCAAGATGAGAAACGCCATACGATATTTGTGCTGGCTCTAGAGCTGGCTCCAGGCTCTTTTTAAAAGCCAGAGAGAGAGCGCGCTCTAGAGTCAGCCGCTCTCTTTTAAGATTTTTACGCTCTCAACTCTGTGCGAGTGGAGAGAGCGGGAAATTCGTTGCCAGCTGAAAAATGGCTTGCATATTGCAAATCAAATGTATGGCCGTTCGACATCTTAGTGATTATATTGGTCTTTTGTGGAACTCTCTCTCTTTTTAATACCCCTTAGCTTTGTCTTTTTGTTTTGTTTTGTATATAAATCTGTGTTTAGGTGTATTTGATTTCCTTTTGCCCTTGCCCCAGTCTTTTTTGCGTGTGAGTGTCCTTTGTTTTGGCCTGGTACTGGTACCTGCTCCTCATCTTTTACCATGATCCAACCTTGGTTCTTTCTGTAACTTCTTCTATATAATATAATATCTATAACTATCTGTTTTGTAATGCTAAACACACACACACACCCAACACACCAACCAGCAGACACATCTCAGCGCCGCTTTCAAAAAGTAATCTCTCGTAAACTCTCTGTGAGCATGTTTGAGTACTTGCCGTCGCCCGGCAATTGTCGCAATTATGCACAATAAAGACTGAACTGACTCTTGTGCATTGTTCTCATTGCAGCTTGGCCACCGGGGAGGCGGGATCAGTGGAGGAGTTCGCAAGGCGCGCTTTCTGCTGCGCAACAAGCGCCGGTCGCAGCTGCACGAGGAGCAAGTGCGTCAGTTGTTTGAACAAAAGCGGAATCGCACCGAGCTGGCAACGACATCTAACGATTCTGGGGGTACGCCTGGCTCTGGCGACGCCATCTCAACAACAACAACAACAACAACCACCAGCAGCAGCAATAATAATAATAATAATAACAATAACAACAGCTGGAGCGGCAAGCGGCTGCCGGAGAGACTCGGCGCCACACAGGTGGGCCTGGCCGAGCAGTATGCCTTCAACGATCGCGACGAGATCAGCACCAACCCGAGCAACGGGCGTTGCTTTGTGACCAGCAAGAATCTCAAGCTACTCAAGTACGATGCAGTGCGTCGTGCCAAGAAGGTGAGTTTCTACTTAATTCTAATTAATTTTTTTTTAAATAAATGCCCTCTTCCCCCCGCAGAGTCATTACCGCGTCACCCAGGCCAAGTACACGCACTTCCAGACCTTTGTCAACAAGTGGCTGCAGCAGCACGTTAGCGAGCAGCTGCAGCAGAACTGCACGGACTGGCTGCTGGGCAAGACGGCGGACCAGATCAACGCCAGCGGCTGGGGTGCCGCCAGCAAGACCAAGACGGTGCCGCAGAAGGATACCTCGAAGACGCCGTATCGCATCTACAACCGGTACAAGGTGGTGCAGGGATTGATGAGTGGCGCAGCAGCTCCGCCAGCCGGAGCGGCCAACAACTCCACAACGCCGAGCGGAACGACGCCGGTGGTTAATGCATCCTCGGTGGTGTCTTCAAGCTCGTCACATCCGATGGGCAACAGCAGCAGCGGCAGCAGCAGCATTTTGAGCGCGGACTCGACCACCACAGCGAGCAATGCGACGCCCCAGCAGCAGCAGCAGCAACATTGCAATAGCGCGGCAGCGGCAGCTGCGGCCACCACGAACAATGCAGAGGCACTGCAACAGGTGCGACCCATGGAGAGCTAACCAGCAGTCGCTGCTTGGTCAGAGGCATTCACATGACGATAAAGAGGCGGAGGAGGAGGAGGATGGAAAGTTTTCTATTTTTTTTTTAAATGTGATACCAGTTCCTGGACGCGGTCATCGAGATTGCAGCTATACCGACCGAACACATCGACTGGTGCAAGTCCGGCTTGGCATTGGGCATTGGATATTTTCGATCGAAGGAAAGCTCTTTTCAAATTGTACAAAAAGTCATTTAATCTTAGGCGTTTTTTGCTCCTAAATAAGAATTTGTATAGGCTTAGTTCTTGCGCATAACTCTTAGGTTTACTCGGCAGCGTCTTCGGTTTTTTGATGCGCTCTTAGATTTTAGGGTATAAAGTTGGATACATACAAACACACACACACCACACATACCTTACCAACGCAATCGCAATTGCAATCGCAAGCCCCATAAGAGTCAGATATATATTTTTAGCAACTGCAACTGCACTAATAATTACGATACACAGAACACGTCTGTTAGCCAAGTAAGATTTTATAAACATCAAGCCCTTTACCCTTTACTTTTACCTTTACCTAAGTGTAACAACGTATTTTTATACAAAATCAACAACAAAACCCACACAAACCTTGTACAATTCCTTGTGAATACTTATTGATTACAATTTACGCCTAAGTTCATCTACCTTTAAGTTGTAAAAACGTAATGAGCGCAGATTAAAACGGAAAGTTTATCAAAAGTGAATTCCCTCGAGTTGTACTCAAACGAAAAGAGCGGGCCAGGCACTTACAAAGGCATATAAAATATTTATTTAAATTACTTTGCATTCGATACATGGAAGTCACTTGTAGATGAAGTCCCTTCGGGTGATGATGCCAGCAATGCGATTCTCATTGTTGATGACCAGCAAGTGCCGCAGTCCCAGGGCGCGGAATATCTGGAAAATCCTAGGCACCGAATCGTGCTGGGAATGCAAGCAACGTTGATTAGTTTCGTATAAATACTTGTGATGGGTTCGTATTGGCTTACCGGATTGACGCGAATGGGAGATGGGTTCATAAACATGGCCAAGTCCACGGTGTAGTTGATTTTTTCGTCCAGCTTGCGAACGCTCTGGAAGAAAATTTTAAAAGGCTTTGTTAGAGCAAATAATGTTTACTGCAGTGGTGCTTAAAACCTTGTCTTGCGTGTAAGCAAATTTCTCTGCACGACCTCTGCCAGCAAACGCACAGTATGCGCAGAATGTAAGCAGGGCAGCAATGCAGTCAAATAGGATTTTTATGGTTAATTACTGAATTTACTTAATTACTGATGAAATTAACATTGCCCTGTCCTAGGACGTCATCAGTGACAAATTCATCGATGATTTATCAACTTTTCGTCGACAAAAAAAGGTTTTTTTCATTAACAGCTTAGACCACAAATTCATCCACATTTCATCGATGATTTATCACCTATTTCACCAACGGTTCATCAACTTTTCATCTATAATTCATCAACTTTTCATTGATGAATCATCAACAAAAAACTGAATTTTTTCATCAACATTTTAGGCCGAAAATTCATCAGCATTTAATCCAACTTTCATCAACATAATTTTTAAAGGGAGAAAATAAGACAATGGGAAAATTAAGTCGGCAGGTTGATGAAACGTTGATGACAACTGGTACTGCAAGGTAGCTATTTTTTCTAATATCTAACCTCTTTATTATATTACTTGCACATACGCTCAAAGCATAGTCGGGGACCGAGTTTCAGGATCGGAGCTTAAGGGGAAGGGGTTAATGTTTCTTTTTATATTACTAAGCGGGCGGTATTTAAGTTCTACCGAGTGTAGGTTTTGTTTTTGTAATCCTGATAGTGCGGTTTTCCTCCGAAAAAAAAAACTCAGAAGGCCTGGCATTCGTAAACTCATCAGAACACTACGAAACAAGCACCAAAACCCCAAAGATTCCCTAAGTGCCCACCCAGTGCTTACAGCTAATTACCTTAATTGATGGATATCGCGGATAGACATCTCTAAAAGTCTGAATAGATGTTTCCGGCAGCCAGAATCGCTTGTTCTCCACGTACAAAGATTTCAACAAGATGACAATTAGCTGGGAACGCAAGATGATGCCACAGACGCGGCCCTCTGAACGTCGATCCTGTATACAGATTTAATAAACATCAAAATTTAATATAGAAAATAATATACTAAATACTCACGCCCATGACATTATCCACAACGGGGAAACCATTGTGGTCGCACTTCTTCAGCACTCGATATATGTAGTGGGCGCTATCGCGAAGCTTGATGCAAACCACAGGACTGCTCAAGATTTCTTTGGCTGTCAGACCCTTGTACTGGGGCAGCGGCTCCCAGGGCAGCATGGGCACATGATTAACTTCGATTTGCGTGTCATAGATGCCCTCGTTGAAGTAGTCACCGACCCACTTGGCGCTGATTAGAGCAATGATGAGGGGGAAGAAGAAGGAGCTTTCGATGCCGGTGGTTTCCATCAGGATAACCGACAAGCTGATGGTCATGCGGAGAACTCCGCCCAGATTGGCGGCAGCTCCGATCAGAGCATATTTGCCAGGATGCAGGAATTCCTAGGAATCAGAAAATGTATAGGTTTCTCAGTTAATAACAAAGAGCTTCAATACATACCGCCTCTGGGAATAGGTAGAAGGTAACCATAGCCAGCAGACGACCCCAAGCTGCACCCACCAGGGCAGTGGGTATAAAAACGCCCAAGGAGACATTAAGGCCAAAGGTGGCACAAGATAAGACATAATACACGAGAGTGAACATGGCCAGGGTGAGGATTTTGTGGGATCCTGAAATAAATAAAAGGAATTTTAAAAATAAATTGAGTTATTATTATTATATTTATCACCAGGAGGATCGTGGAACAGCGATCGGACCGTTGCCTCGGGCGTTTGAAACCACAGGGCAGCCACGGCGTTGTACTCATTATCCTCGCAGAAAAGCTGGACGGGATGTATGGTCGGGTCGTTGCCCAGCGGCCGGCAATCGTTGATGAAGTAGATCATCAGGCAAGCCAGTGTCACCCCCAACATGGCCACCACAACGGCTTCGATTACCTTGGCAAACTTCCAGGGTATGAAGCGCTTACGGAACTTATTGATCTTGGTGTTCAGCGAGTTCCAGGCGGCTCCCAGCAAGCCTCCGGTCACGCCCAGGAGCATGAAAATCGGCAGCTCGAAGTAGTCGAACTTCAGCGGCTGATCGAACTTGCCCAAGTTGAAGAGGCCCGTGAAGGTAAAATCGTTTAGGCCGTGGTAAGCCGACAGCACAATGTTCAGGGTGAACACACTGATAATGGAGGCCACCAGGGTGCGCCAAATGAGATTCTGATTCCAGAAGCTGGCCGCCTCTTCCAGCGAGAAGAGCATGCCTCCGATGGGTGCTCCAAAGGCGGCTGATACTCCGGCTGCTCCGCCGCCCAGGACAAAGTCGCGCTTCTCGTGATCATCACGGAAGGCCTTAAACACGCGGAAATCCTTCACGAACGTGGTGCTCTTGCCCTGCGAGATGCCGGCGGCCACCACGGCGCCCGCATGAATCATGGGACCCTCCTTTCCGCCGGCCAATCCGCCCACCACGGATGTTATTACGCCAATGGCCTTCACCGCCAGCGTCTTAATTCGAACGATTCGGGGGATCTTAACGCCATTCAAGTAGCTCTTCACCTGCGGAATGCCACTGCCGGCGGTTATGGGCTCAATGTAGGTGACCATGGCAGCTCCAAAGGCCACTGGCAGGATGCTCAGCAAGATCCAGTAGAGGAAGGGAATCACCAGGTCTCGGTCGCTGGCATCACTAAGGGGTACGTTATCGGCGACAGCTGGAATTAAGGATAAGAATTACAATAAATAACTAATCAAAACAGAACCTTTCAACAGATGTTTCTTATTACACTCTTTGAGGAAGTTGTACTTCAGTTCCGACAGCTCTTCAATGATTATATCTATGGTACAGGCTATGAGGGCCGTAATAATGCCTATTTGGATGAAGATAATCCACCGGATGACGTCCTTGCGCAGAGAGAAGCGTTCTGTCAGCCGCTTGCGCTGCTCGTCTTGGAACAGCACGTTCTCGCACACTTCATAGTCCAAGCTCTGTGAGGGGAAAGTAAGAGATAAGCCCAGCGATCAGTCAGTTATCCACGCCGCCGCCCACAAATACAGACCTCGTAGTTCGGTGTGGACGCCGCTGCTGTGCGGGATCTCAGGTGGAAAATGGGCTCGGAATCATTGATGTGGCTCCTTGCATTGCCTGCACTGCCATTTATTGTCTAAAAGGCAATTAAACTTAATTACTTAATATATGTACTCAGGCGTCTAGAGATAAGCTGCACTTGTAGAACAAAAAAGATGATGATTCATTGTTGACCCTAGTTTACACTTACATTAACTGGAGGAGGCGGGGCATTGTTGCCTAATAAGGGCGGCAAGTCAGCTTCCACCATATGTTGGTGAATCCCCGAAATTTGTGCCGCTCCACCTGAAGAACTAGTTGTGGGCATCGTCTCTTCGCTTCGGTTTTCTCCGAAGGTTTCGATGGGCTTGGACCTAGCTCCAGATTCCTTATGGTGCACAATTGGATCTTCATCCTCGCTAGTTTCCTCGTCCAAACGAATCAAAGTCTTTCGATCGTCCATTATTTAAAACAATAATGACGAAACAGAGGCGAACACAACATAATAAAACAGAACAAAGCCAAATACAGTGTGACCATCAGCGGGCAGCTGTAAAACACCAAGAATGAGACCAGTCTCTTAAGCTCATTGTGGCAGCTTTTGAAAAATAAAAAATAACGAATACATTTGGATTTAAACCATTTTATTCTAGGAAAAGGCGGATAAGAAAGATTATATTTACATCGATATTTTCTTAATGTGTACGCCCTTCTATAGAGTGGGCTCAAATTGGAAATTCGGATTGAGATACTTGAACTTGGCCGCCTCCAGCAGCAAGCGATTATGTTCTATGCGGTTGCGACAGCGCAGCTCCTGGCCGATTTCGGCCATGGTGCGATCCAGGCGCTGCAGGACATCCCGCTGTGGTTGCTCCATAAAGTGGGTCAGAGACAGCGATTGTGAGATGGCCTGGGTGCGCGTGTACTCCATGGAATTGTCCTCCAGCGAGGAAGATAGCGAGCTATCAGACTTGCTTTCATTCTGCACCGAATGAGGCCGGCTCAGATCAATGGCCGCCGATGGATCTGCCAAAAAGGAGGAGACACTCGGTTTTTCCGGCTTGATGGGCGCCAAAAGGACGACGGGTGGCGCTGGACTGCAGTTGGGAGTCACAGATATATTCGAGTGCTGGAAAGAGACGTTTTCTTAGTGAAATTGGGCTTCTTTGTTAGAATTTAGATTAAAGAATCTTTAAAAATTAATTAAACTTTAAAGAACTTTCGTATTCTTTCTTCATCCCTTCATCCCTTTCTTCATTTTTTCTTTTTCTACTCACATCCTGAAGCAGAAAACCAATACTATTGGCAATATTCGACGAATTGGCTTTGTCGCTGTTATCTGAAGTCGAATCTCCGGACTAGAAAGAGATAAATATACATCTATATGTATGAATGTACGTGGAAACACACAAATACACGCACACATGCCTGCAGCTGTACACAAAAAGTTCTGTTTCATTGAGCTCTTTCGCCGTGAAAGCAGATACTGATGGCGCTTTTCTAACGGTTCCTGCAAGGTGCGAACTCTTGTTGTCCCACTCCCACGCTTACCGATCTTGTGGCTGCTCCCTGCTGCTCCTGCTTGTGTCTCTGGAACACCGTTTTTATTTTTAACTCGTGGGTTCCAGTTCCTACGCCCGCCGGAGACGCAATCTCGGCCGATGTTGATGGATTCGGCGGAGCCGTGGTCTGCGGCGGCGGTGTTGTGGTCTTCTTGCGGTCCTTGACAAAACGTCGGTTCTTCATGATGCGATCACGGCGCTCCTCCAGAGCGGCAACCTTCATTTCGTGCAATTTACCAAGCAGGGAGCTGTGTCGCCGCTGCACAGGGGACACGACAGGTTGAAAAAATCTAACAATCCGTAAAATGCTCGCTTCCTACCTTGATGTGCATGTGAAAGTTCCCGGTGGAACGTACGCTGCCGCGATAAATCCGATCCGGCGGACAGTAGCAGCACTTGACCGTAACATTATCCCCCACCTGGTTTTCGATGCGGTACAACTCCCCGTTGAGGATGTACGGCACATGCTGGCGCTTGTCCGGCTCTTCGATTAGCTGCTTCTTAGCCTCGGACCCGTTCGCGGACATTTTTCAGCTTCAAAAGTCGACTGAACTTTCGGAGATTTGCGAACGAATAGAACAGGCGAAAGAAATGTGTCGAAGCAGAGGAAGAGATACAGATTCTGTTCGTAAAGTTGTCGGCGCAAGAAACGAACAGAAAGAGAAGGCTAAGGAGAAGCAACGGTACTTGGCAAAACGAAGATAGATAGATAGGAGACCAAAAGGCCTTTATGCACGTCGGTCATGCAAGCTTAATTCGAAGAAGTTGGTTGAGATTAAGTACTTTTTTGCTATCGAAATATTTAAAACTTTTGTTTTAAAAAATTAAGCTAGCATTTAAAATTCTTCTGATTTTTGCGCCAAGACAGCAAAATATATGGAAGTATGAGAATACCCAGGTTGGCAGCTCTAAAAAGAAAACAGGCAAGACAAGTTGGCAGCTCGACCGAAATGGTAGCTTTCGGTATTTACTGTTGTGCCGAAAAGTATTTTTTATCGTTATCGGTGCTGTCTAGTGAAAAGAATCGAGTACTGAAAATAACAAAACAATTTTATCAGCTGCACGTGTATTCGCTGCACTTTTAACAACAAAAACGGAGTTATTGCAAAGGAATTTTGCAAATCTTGAACACTTACAGTTGCTAGTAGTTAATTAGATAGTTAAGCAAGATGGAACTGTCACCACATGCAAAGCCAAACATATTAATAACAGGTGTGTACATGAGATCCTGTAGTACTTGTTTGGTTTTATAATAAATTATTTACATTTTAGGCACACCTGGAGCCGGCAAATCGTACTTGTGTGAGCGCCTGGCCGCCCAACTGAAATTCGAGTGGCTGGACTGCTCGAAAATAGCCAAGGACAATGGCTTTGTGGAGGAGTATGACGATGAGTTCGACTGCCCCGTCCTCGATGAGGAAAAGGTGAGTCCAACCTAAACTATCTATAAACAATACTACAAATATGCATTTATTCAGCTCATGGATCACCTGGAGCCCCTGATGGCGAAGGGCGGCAACATTGTGGAGTATCACGGCTGCGACTTCTTTCCGGAGCGCTGGTTTCAGGCCGTTTTTGTGGTCACCTGTCTCAACACGACGCTGTACGACCGCCTCAAGGAACGCAACTACAACGAGAAGAAGCTCACATCGAATGTTGAATGTGAGATCTTTGGAACCATTCTGGAAGAGGCCTACGATTCCTATAAAGCGGATAAGGTGTTCAAGCTCTCCGGCGAAACAAAGGCAGATGCCGACAAAAGCTTGAAGACGGTGAAGAGTTGGTATCGTATGTACAAAAGGAAATAAAAGGCTTTGTAGTATAGCTTTGTTATAAGCTTATGTTATAAACACTCAAGTTGTCTAAATGTAAGTGTAAGTTAGCAGGAGATCCCTTAAAAATGTTAGAATACATCAATAAGGTATAAATTGATCAGGCTGGATAACAATTTCGAAATAAGGGATATACGTTTAGGAGATTACTTTAATCTGGATTATTTATGCGTATGAACTCTGCGTTAAAACAAGTCTGCGGAATGAATTTTAGGTCGGAGTGCAGGTTCTGCTTTTGTAACCCTGACTGGCCGGTATTTCTCCCAAAAAATAAACTCTGAATTGCTTTATTTAACGATTTAAGGATTACAAGGAAGTAATAACCATACTTCAACTTTTTTAAGGGCTATGCAACAAGCTGTTAATAATGATAATCCCTATTACTATATTTATTTAATCAGCATTAACAAATCCTTATAGTTTCCTTCCCCGAAAGCATTGAATTTCCTCGTTGAAGCTCTCTTTATAGACTTTCATTACCAATAATAGTAATATTTTAGTTGCTATTTTATTTAAATATTTTATTTACAACAAACTAGAGGGTGTAAAAAATAAAAAAATCCTAAATCTACAACTAAACTCTCGTCATCTTGAAACGCAGTGGTCCATCGGGCGCATACATGAAGGTGACGGCGTAATCCAGTGGCTTGTGCTTATATTCCAGCTTGTAGTTGCGCAGCAGCTTGGCCAGCAGTATCTGCATCTCCAGGTCGGCGAACCGACGACCCAGGCACATACGGGCTCCATAGCCATAAGGCAGCGAGGCGAACGGATGCAGTTTGCCGGGCACACCGCCGTGCTGGGGTTTCAACCACCTCTCCGGCCGAAAGGTGGCCGCATCCGTCACATACTCCTCCATGTTGCCGGTGACAATCGTTGGGAATACAGCCTGAACTCCCTTGGGCACCTGGTAGCCACAGATCACGCTGTCCTCCATCAGGGTGCGGCCATTGCCAATCACCGTGCTGTACATGCGAAAGACCTCCTTGATGAAGGCCTTCAGATGGTGCATTTGGTCGAGCAAAGGAATGGTCAGTGGAGTGTTGGCATCCGGCAGCAGACGCTTCAGCTCTTCGTGGACCTTTTGCTGCTCCTCGGGACGAGTGGCCAGTTGATAGAGCATCGAGCACACGGCCATGGATATCTGGAAGATAGTTCTTGTAGAGATTTCCTTGTTTATGATATTATTTCTCTGCAACTTACAGTATCTATGCCGACTAGAATCAAATCGAGAGCCATTATGGTGGCTATTTTCTCGTCCTTCTCCGAGAGGATTACCTTCTCCACCAGCGAGGGCTCCCCAGCACGCTGGCTGGGATCCTGGGTCTTGAGTCTTTCGGTGGCACTCTGAATGTACTTCATGCAGACGCTGTTGGAGCAAAGAGTAAATAATTTCCTTTACATTTAATTTGTTTAATATATTTACCCCACAAAGAAGTTCATGTTCTTCACGTAGCGCGTCCACAGCGGCGTGGGAAAGTAGCGCCAATAAGGAGCCTTCAGCTCCAAGGTGGCCACATTCCTTAGGGCATACTTGGCCGCATCGATGATCTGCTGGGGCTCCGAGTCCGGCTTGAGATTCGATTCCAGGCAGCCGAGACGAGTGTCCAGAGCCACGCGACCAATGCCTGATGATTATCGGGGGATATTATATTTAAATGGAGAATATATATCGAAGAACCACTCACATTCCAGGGACCATTTGTGTATTTCATTGTCGAAATCCTCGGGCAGCTCTTCGTTTTCGTCCAGCAGTTTCTCGCAGCGCACCAGGAAGTCCTCGGTGATCACCTCGAGCGGCTGCAGGTAGCGTCTAATGGTGGATAGCTGCAGCACTGGCTTCTGGACACGCGACCGGAACTGCCGCCAGGGCTCGCCATGGCTGAGGGAAATATATTATTACTACATGAAGTAGCTTAGGAGATGGTCCAAACTCACACTCCAACCACTCCTCCGAGCTCTCCGAAAAAGTCCTTGCGAACCACGCTCTTGTACTTGACCAGACTGGGCATCGAGGGCCGGAAGGGAGTGGGTCCCTCGCTTCGGTAGCACTGAAAATGCAAGAAAATTATGGAAAATACATCAAATTACTGACATTAACAGGTAACCGACAACTGCCTGGCAATTTGTACGGTGCCAGAAATTGATGTAATGCCTTGGTGCCTTCGTGGTTCGCTGGTCAAGCGGAAAGTCCCAGCTACTGACTGCTAAGGTGCCGCCGCCGCTTAAGCTTACCTTTTCAATTTCGTCGGCATCGTAGATGAACAATAGATCGGGCCTTCCAATGAGGCCTCCAAAACGCACAATTCTGCCGTAACGCTCGTGCAGCAGCGACGATATGTTGGCCACGTCCGAGATGGTGTATTGGCCAATTATGGGCATCAGCCTGAGGAGTACAGAGTGCGGATTAATCAAGGTTAAGCTAAGCTAATTCTGTGACAATGAAAGATGCATTGACTTTTGCCGAAGGCGTGCAAATAGCGATTTGTGAGCGAAATTCGTCAGCGTGCAGCCAAATTTCACACGTTATTATGGTGACCTTGAATATGCCGCTAATTGAACGCTAATCAAGCAGATGACGTGCTGCTGAATGGATTGTAAGTTGAGGGTAGAAGGGGCACCTATGCAGGTGTAAATTGCCGGAATTCCAAACGCACATTTAACCAGAATCGTTAGAGAATCTCAGCCTGATAAATATTTACTTAGCATACTAGCATAATCTTTAACTAGGGGCGGAAAGAGGGGAAAAACTAGTTTTGGAGAAGATTGCGTGTTTTATTTTTGCACCCAAAGCCTAAACCAATAAGCGGGACAGTAAATACCAACATCGTCATCTTGGCTAATTCAATAATTGTCGAAAAAGCGCTGAAGACTCTTCCTAATTGGGTCAAGTGAAACGGAGAGTCTGGCCGCCTGCCTGCACACAGCCATTGCAATTCGCTCGGAGAAAGCGAGTTTGTGTCTCGAGTCTTTCGTTTTTTTGCTTTGCGTGAGTGTGTACCTCCAGGTGTTGCCCAGGATGGGTATGGGCTTCGGTCCTGGTATCTGACTGTAGGGCAGGGCATTTTGCCACTCGGCCGTGGAGTGTATGCGCGGTTGGGCTTCCTCTTGATCCGCCAGGTGTGGACAGGTGGCTACGCCCGTCGAGCTTTCGCGGCGCTTTTCGTGTGGCAAGAAGCTGCTGGAGCTGCCTCCAATCTTGGACACACTTCGTCGCAGTTTCGGAGCCGAGGCTGTGGAACGCCAGGCCTGCATGGGCAGCTTGTTCATTTTGTGGCCGTTCGCGAGAGTCAGCCACCAACAAAAGGCAAGTGATTTAAATTCAAATCAGATTTCACTAGTTTTATGCCTCGATTTCCAATTGTCTAAAGCTGTTGTGACGTTGACACAGAGACGACGCGGAGCACTGAAAGGGCTTCTAGCGGGAACAGCACTCGAGCTCCACACCGAACGGCTGTCTGGCACAAACTGCCACTGGCAGCCCAAGCTCCAGCGATCCAAACAAGCTGCCTGGCGCGGGCCCCAGATGCTCAAGCGCCCGCTCTGCAGTGGCTCTTTGTTGTTTTCAAAGAGAAAGTTTATACGCGCTCTTAAATATGCAGTTTTCGGACTGAATAAGCTTGGGAAGTATTTCTGGAGAGCGTATTCTGACCTCCTTACGCATTAGCGTTTTCTTTTGTTTTACTTAAAGTTGTTTTGTTGTTGGTAAGGTATATTAAGCTATTTATACAATAACATCTTTAAAAACAAGAAAGAAAGCTAACTTCGGTGAACCGAAGTTTGGAAAGCTTTTCTTACCTAGTTTTTATCAGGATAATTAATTTGTATTTTGAGTTTAGCAAAAAAAAAATGTTGTCAATTTTTTCCAATTTTGAAAAAAAAAAATAACAAAATTATTTTTCTGACTTTTTCAATATTTTGATTGTAAATAATTAAGGATTAAAAATATATTTTTTCGTCAATTTTTGACAATTTTAATGATGTAACCGTCTCGAATTTCGAAAAATTAATACAATTTTTTTTTTTTCTGATTTGTGTAAATAATTAAGATTTTAAGGGCCAATCGGAAAATATACGGGTTTTGGCTATTACTTTCTTTTTGGCTATAACAGGCTCCCAAAAAGACATCTAATTCTCGCATTTTTGGGGTTCGAAAATTTTTTGAAGAAGAAGGAAAGCTAACTTCGGTGAACCGAAGTTTTTATACCCTTGCAGTCTTGCAGCGCCGTCCGAGCAACAACAGCAGCTCCAGCAGATGGAGAAACAGCAGCTGGGAAACCAAATAATTTACAGCCGGCAGTTGCTAATCCTCTCCAGAATGAGTCTATTTGACAGCCGGTAGGGACTGATCCTCACCAGAAACTAGCCATTTATAGCCGGCAGGGACTAATCCTGTCCAGAAACTGTCCATTTACAGCCGGAAGGGACAGATCCTGTCCAGAAACTGTCCATTTACAGCCGGAAGGGACAGATCCTGTCCAGAAACTGGACATTTACAGCTGGCAGTGACTGATCCTGTCCAGAAACTGGCCGTTTACAGCCGGAAGGGACAGATCCTGTCCAGAAACTGTCCATTTACAGCCGAAAGGGATAGATCCTGTTCAGAAACTGGACAATTACAGCCGGCAGGGACTGATCCTGTCCAGAGACTAGCCATTTACAGCCGGCAGAGGCTAATCCTGTCCAGAAACTGGCCATTTACAGCCGCTAGCGAACTTTTTTCGCCTGCAGGCTTTTCCCGGCAGCAAACTGTTTCCGCAGGCGAACTTACTCCAGATTATCGCCTGACTTACATTATTTTCGATGGCGGACTTATCATCGCCAGTGGATTTATCGTACACTTGACTGAAGCGTTTTTACCTGCTCTATCCAAAGTTAACCATTTTGTATCCTCTATTCCACATAATATTGACATTAAGAGGGCTTAGACAAACCAATTTAAAAAGATATTAACATGCGTGTACCTAATTACACCTCGTTGTAAACACATTTAAAAATCAATTAACAACGGGTGATGATGGGGCCATCGCTGATTTATTTATTTGGCCATTAGATGGCCGAACATTTAGTTCGTCGGCGATGATGGTAGCACTTGTGTCTTGGAGATGGCTTCTTATAACCGCAGCTGTTTTGTTAAGCTCCAACCTAAGAAGCAGCGACTGTCGGCGTTCCAAATCTAGATTCACCAACATGCAGTGCCTATCCTTCAACGATTCCTTTGCCGTTTTCAACAAGTGTAAGCTTAACTTACTTGGAAGAGGTCGAGCGGGTGCGGAAATGTACTTGAAGCTCTTACAACTGCCGGTGGAAAACTGTTGGGTGAGCCAGCGAGATATTCTTCCTTAGCTTCTTTATTTTATTTAATTTTCTCACCAGATTAATTGGAGCATTTACCGCCGCTACAATGGTTTCCGGCCATTTCTGTACAATGTCAGCACAAATTTCTGCCAGCTCTTGGGCAACTCTAATGTTGTGTCTTTCCAAGGACTCGTTATCAATGCCATTATGACCAGATCCAATTTGAATCACACTTGTCCCTACAATGTGAGTAAATCTTGAATATCTTGGATATATTTATTTAGTTCCTGCCTTTTTTGTTCTTTTAGCACGACATAATTTTGGATAATCTGGAATTTGATGATGAGTTCCTGAAAAACCTGCCTCTTCCCCAAGGCGACTACAAGATTCAGCTGCGTTTTGCCACCGACAAGGTCTGGCGGGTTCAGGTTACCATGTTCTTTGAGAGGAATGAACTTTAGCAACAAATAAAACAAGCCTCTATTTCCTTTTCACATATTCTTTATATATTTAGCAAATTTCACTTTTGATTACAAAGTTTACGTTTTGATACACATTAAAAGTTTCACAATTTCCAAATGCATTTTCCTCTGCATTTTTAAGTTGTTTTGGTTTTTTGTTTTAAATTTATTGCTGAGTTTAATGAGATTATTGTGCAAAGCATTGTTGAATACAGAGAGAACGTTCCAACGAATAAAAATATTAAACTTTCTTGGCAATTAACATTTTGAACACATCAAAATCCTTTAAAAAAGTTTATTTTGTATTTAGTTTAAATTGTAAATGCTTTGCTGGCTTACAGTCTACAACTTGACTTTTTAGCTTAAGTAATTGCGTGGGACTTGTCTGAATGGCACGTATCAAAGTCATGCGTGTCTAGGTGTAAAAAAAAAAACAATGGGGAAACAGAGAAGAACACTTTAAGAGGCGCAAGTCTAGGGCAAATTGTTTTGATTGATTGTGTGGGATTATAGTAAGTAGAAGTACGTTCTTAGGGTCTTTACTAGTATGAAACTTAGCTTAGTATGTATATAGAATGGCATATGTATGTTAGACTTAGCCTACAAAATTAAGATGTTGATGCAAGTAATGATGGTAAGTATGAAATGTCGTGTGTGGCAGCTCAGAGACAGATATCCTTCGTCTACACTTGTCTAATCTGTTCTAATTCCTCGTTTTTACACTCTCCCTTTCTTATTCGATAATTAACTATGCTTAGGTGCTATATTTATAGGTATGAATGTGGGTTGCTAGACTTACAAAAAGTATATGGCGGCTTCGTTCGTATTTACATAAATATATCGCACATTTGATTAACTAAAAACTAAAGGGACCTCCTAACTCAATTCAAGTCGGTTCAATGCGGTTCACAAATTCGAGTTAACTCAATAAAAAACAGAAACTAAAAAACAAGTAACATCCATTGTTTGACGATGACTAATACTTTCAGCCAGTCTCGAGTGTTAACACTCGAATTCGTTCGCTGTGATGGCGCTCAGATCCTTCATCAGGCCCTCCAGATTGGCCATCTCCTGGTTGAGCTCCTCGGTGGATGTGCTGGGGGCCAGTCTTTGTATCTCATCGGTTGAGTGGGCCACCGATCCGCCGCTTTGCAAGCGATTTGGCGTGGCTGCCGAGAACGAAGGCTTCTTGTAGGGCGACTGGTTTTGTGGACGTATTGTGACGGCAGGAGCTGTTCGAAAAAGGTGTTATTATAGTAAATATTAGCAAGAGATCGTCGCTGTACTCACTGTGCTTGTTAATCGGCGTGGCTCCGCCTGTGGGCGGTGGACCCGGCACACTGAAACTCTTCAGCGGATGCCCACGCTTGGCACTCTCGATGGTGGACACACAGCCATTGCCACCAGCTGCCGCGTTGCCCGCATTGCTGAAACACAGAAATGATAGTACACACAATTAGAAATAGAATAGATTTATTAAAAGACTTTTCAAAATGCTCCTAGACAAGGGCCAACATTTCGCCAAGACTGCTTTGAACAACAATGGGACAGAGGGAACCCCGCTTCATCACCGGCCGGCTACAGGTGCCCAGAAAGTGCAGCTGCCGAGCCTGCTGGATCTGCTGCGCCTTCCGGGCCAGCCGGATGTAGGGCTGGCGATCGGCCACGGACATGGCGTTCCACGTGTAGGCGGCCAGCTCGGTAACGGTGGCCGCGGTGCGCATGCTGTAGACGCCCTTGTAATGGTGGTTAATCAGTATCTCGTCCAGGCGGAACTTGTTCATGAAGTTGAGGAACGGCGACGTCGAAGCCATTAGCAGCAGCTGCCTCTCAACCCGTCGCGGCAGCGTTGTCCGGTTAAGCTTGATCGCCCTGCCCGCCGGCCCGTGCACCAAAGTCACCTGGATACTGGGATCGATCCGCCCCCAACGCGTCCGCGAACACATTCTCAGTCTCTCTCTAAGTCTTGTGTTGTTAGCAGCTTTCGGTTTGCCGAAAAAAAAAATTAAAACGGGGAGAGTAAAATCGAGGGGACTTTTTTTTGGGGAATTTTGTTGAATGTCTAGCACCAAACTGTCTGGGAAAGCAAAGGCAGCGCCCACTCCCACTCCCACTCCCCACTTACCAGAAGTTGGCATCGTAGCCGCCGTAGGGATGCTCGGGCGTCTGGGCCATCGAGTTGCTCTGCGGCTGGGTCAGGCTCTGCTGGGACAGGCCCGCCTCCATGGTCATGTGCGATCGGTTCTGGTGGCTGTACTGAGTGCGGGGATACTGCGGTCGCTCCATTGTTCCGTTCATCGAGGTGGCTGTAATGGGGGAATGGGAATAGAGATTAGTTATTGTTATTTTTTAAGGCAGACTGCTACTCACTCATGTAACCCGGCACGTAGGAACGCTTGTCCAGCGAATTGGTCACATGCGGCGGCACTGGCGTCTCCACCTCGTATTCGCTGTGTACCACTGAACGCGGCAGGGTGAGGGCCCCACTGCTCGAGGCTCCATCGCTGCACACAGGCGTCACTGTGTGCAGGCCCTTGTCGATGTTCTTCAGCTCCATTTGGTCGTGGTGTATCCAAAGATCTGGCGGCTTGGGCACGCCGACATTGTTCTTTTGGTAACTGAAAGCAGAGTAAACAAGTTAAGCACACAAATATGGCACAAATGCAAGGCAGACCCACCTCTTCTTCGTGTGCTCTGGCGAGGATTGCGGCTTGCGGCGGCACAGCAGCAGTATTCCCAAGAGAACCACCAGCAGCACAATGGCCGTGGCTCCTATGATAATGTACAGCAGCTTCTCGTTGTCAATTCCCTTGGCTATGGTGTCTGCCTCCTGCATGATAACCGCCGCACTGGTTGTGTACGACACCAGCGCCGAGAAGGGAGCATTGTTGCTGCCCTTGGTGGTCCGCGCCTGCACCTTAAAGTAGTACGTGGTGTAGGGCTTCAGGTTCGGCAGCATCAGCGAGGTCTCCTCGCCGGCAAAGGCCTCAATGGACCAGTCGCGGTCCCGCTTGGTGGTGTCCGTGGTGTAGTAGATGTTATAGCCTGTGATCTGGCCCACTGTGTGCTTCGGCGGCAGCCACTGAATGATGACTGTGGGCGGATTCTGCTCGTCCAGGCGTACCGTGACTTCTCGCGGAGGAGTTACGGGAACATTCTGATAGGTTTGATTGAGGACGGACATCGACCAGGAGGACTCGCGGCGACCCTTGACCACCTTCACGGCAAACTCGTACTGCGTGTTGGGCCGCAGATCGTTGATCATGCAGTTGAGATCGGTGGTGTTGTGGTAGCGATAGCGACTGCTGCCCGTGATGCCGTAGCTGACCGTGTAGTGGCGGTTGTCCGTCACATGCTGGTTCTTGTTCAGCATCGTGTCGATCCAGTAGACCACAATGGAGGAGCTGGACATGGTGATGGCGCGCAGGCCTACGGGAACCTCTAAAGGTGTAGGTGCATCCACAGGCTCCTCGTCGCGAGTCTTTATATTGTCGTAGATAGGCACACCGTCGCCCTTAACGTTCCTGGCCCGCAACGAGACTACGTATTCCATATTCGGCTCCAGGTTCTTGAGTATGTGATAACGTTCCGTCTCCTTCAGCTCGATGGTGTTCTCATCGGGGATGCCACGGCCCCAGCCCAGCACGTAGTTGCGTATCTTGATCTCCGGCTGCTGCGGGGGACCCCAGTGCAGGGCAATGTTGTCCGCGCCAGGGTGAATGTTAATCCAAATCGGTTTGCCTGGCACCTGTGTTTCATCGAGATCGTTTTCGAGGGTGTTCACACGATGCCACTCCGTAAAGGGTCCCGAACCGTTGACCGTCATGGCCGCTATCTTCACCTGGTACTCGGCATTGCGATCCAGGCTGCTCAACTCGAAGTAACGAATATTCGCCGGCGTACTCTTCACCTGGGGTGCGTCCTTGTACTTGCGATAGCGAATCTTGTAGCCAGTTATTTGTCCATTTCGATCTTCTTCAGCCGGTGGCTCCCAATGAACCGTGATGGACTAAGGAGGGAATATTTAATATATATAACTACTAGGATCTTTTAAGAATTTCTTCTTTAACTTACACTTGAGCTGGTAACTTCTAGGGTCACATTATTGGGCGGCTCGGAGGGCGTGGAGGAAAACGTCTTCACCCGTATCTCCGACGAAGGATCTCCCATGCCATTCCTGTTGAAAGGCACCACCGAGATCACATAATCCGTGTGCGGACGCAGTTCAGTGAGCAAAGCAAACATGGTGGTGCTATCGTGATACAAATCAGCGCCGCTATCGTTCTGTAAAACACGCCGAAAAGAGGATTAAATATATGTTTGGAGAATACAGAAAAAGGTATTTGGATCTCACCTCTGAATAGTAAACGCGATACTTTAGTATCTCCCCATTCGTCACTGCCGGCTCCTCCCAGCGCACATAGATCTCCTTGTGACTGCGTGCATAGCCCTCGAAGCTGCGCGGTGGCCCTGCTATGTTCACCTCCGGCTGCGTACTGACCTCCAGGGGAGCGGAGGATTCACCGCTGCCGAAATTCGTATTGGCCACCACCCGGAATTGGTAGGTTTTGCCCGGCAATAGCGATTGAATGTTGACCTGTTGATCGTCATGCGACTTGGTAACCATTTTTTGTTCCCTGGAAATGTTAAATAGATACAAGTTTAATAATAATTAGATATTCTTTATTTATAATTTTAAGCATGTTAAGCTCTGGATTTTCTGCTACTACGGCGTCAACCGAATCGCTTTCCCTGAGTAGTTATTGAAAGAGCGTAAATAAAATATTTCACTTGAGAAATACGAAGTTTTTAGCTCAATTAGGGAGCCAGCGTAAAGTCTTAGAACCAAAAGACTAAACATTAAATACTTAAGAGGCCGAACGGCCATACATTTGATTTGCAATATCCAAGCAATTTTTCGCCAAGAGACAAATGACCACAAAATCGAGAGCGTAAAAATCAAGAAAGAATTAAATCGTATGGCGTTACTCATCTTGAAGATCTAATGTCTTTGTTAGAAGATACTCTGAGACTTAGAACTTTATTAATAATGCTCAATGGCTGACTCTCAAACCGAATCGTTCTCCCCAAATAGTTAACAAAACAAAGAAAAACAAGCCTCCCTGAATAAACAACTTTAACTACTATTTACAAGCTCTGCAACTTGTAATATTCTTTACTTTAACATGCATATTCAAATTCTTTAAAATCTCTTGACATTCAGTTACTTATTCATCTACAAAAGGACATATTTCTTTTGCTTGAAATTATATAAGCATCGCCACGCACGACCACCTTAAGTAAGTGGGAGTCTCAGGAAGTGGCCCAAGGATGTTAGCCAGACGGGCAGACATTTCGATTGAATTGAAATGGAAATCATTTCCGCTTGGCTGACGAGATGAAGCCAGCTTAACCGCTTAATAGCGATTGGCAAACTACGCAAATAGGTTTAATCTCTGCTAATTGCTGGGGTTAATGAAGTGGAATCCAATATTTACACTCACCTCTCGCTGTTGTTCATCTTGTAGAAAACCGTGTAGTAGACCACTTCGCCGGCATTCTGGAGGGGCTCCACCCAGCTGAGGGTCACAAAGCGGGGCTTCACTATCTGGGCCACCAGATCGCGCGGCTGGCTGGGCAGCCTGGCCTGGAGACCGCTGCTCAGGGGTTTCACACCGCCGGAACTGATGGCACTCGAATCCTGTTCGGGAGAATCTGGGGAAGCAGGGAAGGATTTTTTTTGCTGCTGGGATTTCTTGATCTTGCTCTCCTGCCAGTTGTCCAGTATTTTCTGTGGATCCTCGCCCTTCTTGTACGCGGCCTGGGCAGCCGCATTGGCCGCCGGATCGTCATCGTCATAGTTATCGTCATTGTCGTCGTCGTCCTCATAACTCTGGACGCTCTCCTTGCGCAGAGCACTGGCTGCATTCATGATTTCAAACCGACGATCGGTGAGGGGCTGAACCCGTATGCGAGTCGTACTAGAGTCATCGTCTAGGTCGTCGTCCAAGTCAACGTCGTCTTCCTCCGAAAAGCGGACACTGCCGCCGGACTTGGTGCGCAGCTGCTCGCCAGAATTAAAGGGTTTGCGTCGCTTGGTCGGATTGTCAAAGGTCTGGAGGGATTTGGTGGACTGGCCTTGGTTTTTGCGTTTTTTGATTTTCACTTTGGGCGTGGGAGATGAGGGTTTGGTTGGGTGATGGTGATGTCAAATGGAAATGAGGCGGGGATAAGGGAAAATAAACAAGAACAAAACGAAATAAATAATAAAGTTAATAAATAATATTCGAAATGTTCGAAATTAATAAAATTTATATTTCGTAAGGATTAATTTTTGGCTACAATTTATGGGAAACTCCTTTGTGTGGCTCTTTGTTTAATAAATAAATAATTAAGGGTAATTGTGGGGCCTTATCAAGGGTAACAACAAGGGAGAGGGAAAGCTACTTCAATTATTTAAATTATTTCATAAATGGTAAGCCTTGGACTTGTTAATTGCTTTACATTAAATGGAAAAATACATTTTTTTAAGCCACAAAAGAGGTTTCCATATAATTGGCAATAAATTAAGTTGAGTTATTTAATTTATATTCATAATTTTATACACAAACAATACACACATAGATATAGACACAGACAAAGAAATTATTTTACAAAAGCGGAAGAATAAATGAAGGGATATTTTGTACAAGAAATGAGTTTCAAGGATTTCAGGGGTTAATAGTTAGCCTTCAAATTTCGTTGGGTAATCTTACAGAGAGCGGGGCCAATTGCAGAAGCTGGACAAATACTGGACACCGACACAGCTACGGACTACTCACTAAAGGGGTTTTGATTTCAGGGATTCCACTCACCTCCTTGAGGCACGACGCGCAGCCGGGCTGCCGCATGGACACTGCCAGCGGCATTGGTGCCCACGCACTGGAACATCCCCGCATCGGAGTTCAGCAGGCCGAGGATCTTCAGGTTGTGACCGTCCACCAGCTGCATGTAGTCGTTGGGCGTGATGAGATCACCGTTCTTCAGCCACCGGATGGTGGGCTTGGGCTTGCCCCAGATGTCGCACTTCAGTTCCGGCTCGTCCTTCTCGTGAGCCGTAGTGTCCTTGGGCGCCTTGATGAACTTGGGTGGCTCCTGGACCTGCACCGTGGCCTGGGCATCCAGCGAGTCCACAGTATTGCTGGCCCGGCACTGGTAGTTCCCGGAATCAATGTCCTCGGCACTGGAGATTTGCAGCGAGCCAGTGCCAATGATGGAGAAGCGCGAGTCCAGATCGTTGAAGTCCAAGTCCACGCCATTGCGCAGCCACTTGATCTGCGGCTTGGGCACTCCGTTGGCCACACAGTCCAGGGTGACGGTGTCGCCCTCACGAACTGTCTTGGGCGAGGGTCCCACGAGGAACGAGGGAGCCACTGCATTCTCCGCTCCCGGTTCGGTGCCCTTCTTGATGTTCAGATTGGTCTTGCTGCTCAGCCGCGAGACGCTGCCGGAGGTGACGTTGCACTGGTAGGAGCCGCGGTCCGCGGGACCCACCTCATCGATCTCCAGCGCTCCGTTGGGCAGGACCACCATGCGTAGCTTGTCCAGCGGCAGCGGCAGGTCGTCCTTGAACCACTGTACCGTGTGCTTGACTCCCTCCTGCCAGCTGGCCTCGCCCACCATGCAGCGGAAGTAGGCCGTCTGTCCGGGCAGGAGGTAGGTCTCCAGGAAGTCCTGGTTCAGATCCGGCTGCCGGGCGATAGCCACCAGCGCTGGACGACTGAGCACACTGCCCACGCCCTCGGCTGTCAGCAGGCACTGATAGGCGCCCGTCAGTCCGCGATTCTCCTCCACCGAGCTGATGTACAGGGATCCGTTCTTCAGCTGCGTTCGCACCGTGTCACCCACGATGACCAGGTCCTGGCCATCGGGTCCTCGCCATCGGATGGTCACGGGAGCGGGCGTGCTGGCCTTTCCCTTGGATCCGCGTCCCAGGGTTGCAACGCCCGAGCACTGCAGCAGCACTGAGTGGCCCTCGGGCACCACGGCATCCTGCGGCTCCAAGGTGAACGAGAGGGCTGTAATGGAAGCACGAAGAGTGGGGGGAAATTAATGCACTGCGAGGAATAACTAGGAATAACTATTTTAAATAAATTCAAAGTGTTTGGTCTAAAAAGTGTTTTTAAGGCACTTTATATGTAAAAGAAATAACTAAAGAAATATTCAGGGGACCACTTCTATCCATACTCAAACCCACAATCCGGCTCGAAGGACCATTATGTTCGTAGCGCGGCTAGATAAATCTAGGATTGTTGGTATAAGCACTTAGCATTAAATATATATCTTTTTTGATAAAAAACCATCCATAATAACTTTATAAAACATTCCTTTTACATTTTCCTGCGTGTATTCTTGGCAGAAATGAGGCTTATGCTCCGGCTCCGACTCAAGCCAACCCCCACAGTTTACCGGCGGCGTGTGCCTCCACTCGAGAGGACCGGCACAGCTTCTGCAATCTGTCAACTTGTAAACATGCCTGAATAATTGAAGCTACAAAGGCCAACTCCCTCTCGGGTGGAATGCAGCAGCAGCAGCCGTCGGAGGAGGAGCGGCGGAAAAGCAAAGGGGTCGCCGGAGGCACGCAAATATTTGCATTTCCACTTTGGGCCCGACTCGTCGGGGGTGTTGGGTGGACGAGAGTACGCAGAAAGCTGGAGATGGAGATGCCTGCCAATGAATAACCTAACAACATGCCTGAAAGAAAAATCGAGTATCGCAAGGAACTCGTTGAGCTCGGTGTATCCTCAAAAGGCTGAGCACATGCGGGGGATAAAGCGTTGATACAGGTAGAATCAGTTTTAGAACTTGAAAGAAGCTCAGTCTCTGTTGACCTATATAAGTTAGAGTTTTAAGTAGTTCCTTTATGAATTTTAATAATAAAATAAAAATAAAATAATAAAAAAAATAAAAAAAAACTATTTTGAATTTATTTGTCAGTCTTTCGTGATTTTAATTAGGAATATTTTTAAGATAAAAGTTGGTTAATAAATATAAACCCAATCGCATAATAACATACAAGCTTGGCCTTATTATATCAATGAAAATAAAATACTATTTAGCTTTTTAGCCTACAATTCTTACATGGCCATTTCAATGGGCTTCCCTGTTTAAAAAATATAAATGAATATAATAAACTCCCTCCACTCTTTTCCCATGCAACCCTCTGCAAACAGCATAAATTATATATGAAATAGGAGCAGAGCCTTAATTAGGCAACGAGAAAGGCCGGAAAAAAACCCAGTGAGAATTTTAAGGGCAGACTGTGGGTTAAGTGATTCCAGGGGAGGCTGCTCCACGCCATCGAATGATGACTTAATTTACGAGATTTATTCAGCTGTGCAAACGACTTTGGCGTCATGAATTACACATCACATTTCATTTTCCATTTCAATTCAATTCAGTCTGCTGTCCCGAATGCAGGATGCAGGGTGCACCTGCTAGCTCTCATTTCCATTCTCCCCAGGTCCGCATTTTGTGCCCACTGACCGGACATGAACCCATGCCTCCTCCTTGCCTGAATTTCTGGGCAGGCTCGTGGATAAGTATGCCTGCAATTTATTCGCTTTGTTTCCGTCTCTCCGACTCGCTTCAAAGTTTAACCAGAGTTATGCGAACCGTGCGCAGTTTGGCCTCAACTATATTAACCCGAACCCAACTCTATTAGGGTAAACTACTCACTGGACCTGGGACCTGGAGGAGGAGGAGCGGGGCTCTTGCCGAGACTGAGTGAGTGTGCGCCTTGTATTTCAATTTTTATTCGAGCATTTGAGTCTCGACGTGCGGCTTTTATGGTTATTGCTTTTCGGGGGTCTTGGGCTTGGTCTTGGTCTTGGCTTTGATCTGGAGGGAGCAGAACCTCAACTCTTTTGCCTTCGTTCACTTGATGAAAGTGTTCTCAAAACACTACCTGTGTTTTATAGCCAGCTTTTAGGAGCTGTTAAGGCAGACATGTCAGGGCATAAAGAGCACGTAATTGATCTATATAATTTACTATATTCTCTTTATAAAACCCCCCTTTCAAACACTCAACTGTCAGCTGTCGCTTGATGGACTTCAAGGTGAACTCAACTGAAAGAAATCTTGAGTTTCATTTTAGGATTCGGATGAATTCACTTTCCAGGCAGCTGCAGTTTGTACCCTGGCTACCTGCACTTTTCACCCCTTCTACTCTCGCTTTTTCTGGATGAACAACTCAATTCCAGGACTGAGAGGCCCGCATTTTCTGTGCTCGGGGTTGCATTCTTTTTTTCGAGTATTTTTTTAGCATATTAAATAATTATGCAGGAGAGCATTGCTGGCGCATTCGGCTCTAAATCAAATGGAGACATCTCGTTTTTACGGCGAGGCAGCAGGGAGCTGAATCCAATTAAAAACTTTATTGCCCGAATTGATTTTTATTGTTCGCTTCTTTGGCAGCCGAGATAAATAGAGAAAGGGAGAGAGATAGCCGCCGGAATGGATACAATTTCGAAAGTCCGTCTCGCAATGGGAAAGAAAGAGGTTATCATCGCGGGCTGGCGGCTCCCCGAAAAAATTGTGTCAATTGATTTTATTTCCCTCTTTCATTTTCGGTTTTTAGTGCCCAGTCTTCTCTTGGCTGCATCTCTGGTTATCTATCGTACAGTTTTAATTATGACATGAGGGCGGGGACGCCCACGTCCAGGCCCCAGGCACTCGTGTGTGCTCATAAAAAATCCATAATGTATAATTAATAAATTAAACCAATTATATTCAGAAAAGACTCGATTTGAAGTGGCATTTCATTAAAAACGCAAATTGTAGAGAGAAATTAATTCGTGTTTTCTGGCTTCATGAAAGCGCAATTAATTGGGAATCACTCTCTTTTTCTCTTTGATTTTAATTAAATTTAAATGCAATATTATATGTATTCCTAGGCCTCGCTGAAACTCTTTGGTTTAAGCCCAAGAGCATGGCAATGGCCAATGTTCCCTTGGACTTTTATGCAAATGCAAGCCTTGGCGCATGCAAATTCGTCTGCCATTAAATACAGTGAACCCTCGAGAGCTTAGGAACGGCACAAGGATATCAAGGAAAATTTCAGCTGCAGGTCGGGAACATGGAGTATACTTTTGTATACATTTTGGCCTTTGTCTGCTTCGACAAGAACACAGAAAACAAGGGACCAGAAACAAAACAAAAACCCTTTTACCAATATTTGTATGGCTCCCCCGACTCAACACACCATCCCCAACCAAATTCGTTGGCGGGGAAATTAAAAAATAAAAATAACACCAGTTTAAAGTCGCTTTAAAAGCTCTGCTGTGTAAAAAATTAAAAAAGAACGGAAAATAAGTTGATTCGCTTTAATTGAGTAAACATTTTGTACAAATTTTGTTTTTCAATTGAGTTCGAGTTTGCCATTTCCCGTAATTACGCTCGACGCGTTCATTGAATCAAATTAAACAATTATAATTTAGCCAGAGATTTGTGTTCGTTCGTTTTCCTAGAAATTCCACTTTAAAAATGGGAACTCTCCTCTTCTCCGTGCAAGCTAGCGAGCGAAGAAGGAGAAATGGGGAAAAATGCCTTAATTGAGTTTAATTGTTGTAGCGGACCTACAAACTCAACTCGACCAGTCACGCAGCAGGCATTTACATAAGATTAACAGCAAACAAAAATGAAAAAATAAAAGTATACCAACAAAACGAATTTGATGCACTTTGTTGCGAGTCAAAAGTGATCCAAAATCGAGGCAGAGACTCCATTTAGCTCTCTTGCCGACATGAATATTTATGATATTCCAATGAATTTGCATATTTTACGATTTTTCATTTGCAGACGATAAAAGCTGGCCCAAAGGAGGCGCAGGCTTAGATGGCGACAGTTTCTCCGGCTCCGGCTCCTGCTCAAAAACAAAAATAAAAGACCAACAACTCCTCGCATTTGCCATATGCAAATTGCAGTTTGTTGGTCGATAAAAAATTAGCAGTCCGCAGGAAAAGACTTTGTAAACATTGGTCCAGTGAAAAATGCCTGCCAAGGAAACACATGACAAGACAGCCGAGGTGAGCTAGAAAATGGTACACGCTGAGAAATCATTATTTATAAATATTCAAGACTTAAGATTATATAGAAACAAGTAAGTCAGCGTGCTCGACAATGAGATACCCGGTACTTAAGGCTTTGTGCATAAAATGAAAGGAAAATTTGAGTTTTAAGAGGCATGAACAGCGTAAAAAGAGCGATTTTTGAAGACTCCTGGTAAGAAACTCTCCATAACGATGATGCGAGATGAAGATAGAAGGTTAGAAATTTATTTTCTAATAACTTCCATGTTTATTATTCGATTTTACTGAAATTTGTTGTCTATTTACTTTATTTTACTATAGCTTGTTAATACATTTTTCATAATTTTTGGAGGCTGTAGTCGTGAAGCAAAATATATATTTTTATAAATAAAATACATGTAAATTTTTAGATTTTATTTGAAAGATTTCGTCATCAAAAAAAGGCAAATATCTTATATATTTCAAATTATATTTTTTCTGTGTAATAGCTCATTGTAATTGTTACCAAATCAATCATCATTTAGGCACGTAGCTGGTGTAGCTTGTGTCCTCAGATTTAAAACTGGCTCAACTGGCCGCAACTGCTGATGTCTGCCTGGGAAAACCTCACCGATATATATATTTTTCCATACTCGCATAATTTCCAATCAAAAGTCCGACTCTGCAGCGAAGCCAATCAAATTAGCATATGGCCAAAAAGAGAAAACTCCCTAAAAGGAGGCAGCAGCAGTTGCACGCAAGAGACGCGCACAATTAGGCAGAAATTTCCATTTGCCAGTCAGGCGATGCGCGGGCCGAAAGCAAATATTTTTTAAGAGACAAAAAGCGCCAAACAAAAAGCCACAGAAATTCGCGTATCGACGGGCCACGATCGGCAGAAGGAGCGACGAGGAGGAGGCCATTAGGAGCAGCTAATGGTAGCACCTTTTAAGGTTAAATTGGGCAGGCAGGCCGAGGCCAGAAACTGATGCTCGGCCTGTCGGTCGACTCCTGGCCAGCCGCCTGCTGCCTTATCGCTGGCCAAATTTATGCACAGCTCGCAAACTAAGGGTTAAATGTGCCAATAAGCCAAATGCGGGTGTACGTGTATGCCGAGTGACGCAGCAAGGCAAGGAGCAGCGAAACGAGATGGGAAGCAGGATAACAAATGGAGGTTTGAACCAGGCGATACTCTAAGGAGCAGCAGTGGGAAAAGAGTTAAGATTTTCAGAGTGAAGGAACAACCATTGCTCAGTTGCTCTCTTGTTAAATCAGTTGCTTACTCACTCCCTAAGTTGCTTACTCAGTTGCTCACTCAGTTCGCAATTTCCAGCATAACAAATATCATTGCTAAACTATCCACAAAATTTAAAAAAGGTTTTTTTGTTTCAATACCATATTTATGTTAATACATATTCATGATTTTTTGATTCCCTAAACTCTTCGATTTCATTTAAAGGTTAGTATTATTCGTCTTGCCTAACAGGGAAAGGTTTTGCACAACTAATAAATTTATCATGGTTCCGTGACAATACGTATATATATACTCTCGGTAATTATTACTATTAAGTCATAGTGTTCCTAGGCATTGAAGCAAGATGATCCACTATTCGAGATACTTCCTTCTGGCATTTCTTCTGTTTGCAGTATGCAATCCTGGCTTTGGCATTAATTTTAAAAGTTCCTAAAAAGACCTAATCTGAATCTGACGATCTGAATAATATAAACCTTAAATGTAAATATATCTTAGAAATCTGTATTCCATTATCAGATTTAATGAAGTTTAAGTAAAGTTAAAAAAAATAAATAAAAAATAAAGCGTGAAGCCTGAAAGGTTAGATTTTTCTTGTTAATTTAAATTGGCACAGTCGTAAATATATTAGTTACGGATTTCCAAACCTATCTACATAAACGCTAAGCCCTGAAACTATCCAATTCAATCTGGACAAACAGCTCTATCTCTACATGAAGACCATCTCTATCGCCTTTTTGGTACTGGCCTTGCTCTCGCCTGTAACCAAAGTGAGTATTTTAATAAAATAATTGTTTAAGAGTTACTAATATCTTATTGTAATAGGGTCGCCACCTTTTGAGGGCTGTCCATATATCCCGCCATGACATTTTTCACGATTTACCTCCTGTCCCCTATATATAGGAACTAAGAGTAATCATTGAAGGATGGGTTCCTGTCCTATGATTACGTAATCATAAAAAAAATGATTTCAAAAAATTATTTAACTTTTTTATTTTTAAATATATTTCAATATAAAATGAATACGAAATCTTTATCTCCCCACTCCTAAAATAATCAAACATAATCCTTTCGCTGGTGCAAATGTGTCGCCAGCTGAAAAATTGCTTGCATATTGCAATACAAATGTATGGACGTGCATATTGTTATTAAAAGGTCTTTGGGGACGCCCTTTGGAATAGTTTTAACTTCTTGGAATACTGTTAACCTAAAAGGCGTAATAAGTAAGTCAAATTTAGCTAGAAAATATTCAAGATGTATATTATTTTTTAATATACATTGTACACCAATAAACCCAACAGTATACCTCCTTCCAGTCCCCCTAATTTCTAGGGTAGACTAACCCGAAAATCGCTAGCCAAAATCTCTTAGGCTTCGCAGCAGTTGGCCGCATTTGCATTTTGCCCCACTATCGGAATGTGCATCGCCCGCTCACGCGACTCGGGAAAGGCCCGCAGGCTGCACTCGCCACTGCAACACTGCCCCAAGTTGCAGCAGCAGCAGCAATATCAAATGCAGCAGCAACTTCTGCGTCGGCATCCGTCCGCCATCGATTGGCTTGCCAATGTTGATTTTCCGTTTGGTTAGTTCACCTCCAACACCCCCTCCTACTCCTCCTCCTTCAACAAAAGGAAATGCCCGCAAAATAAGAAGGAAAACGCAAATGTATGCAAAAAAAAGCACACAAAAAAGCGGGGAAAGAAAAATAAATAAAATTGCTGCGAACGGAAACTGCATCGACAACGACTGCGACTGCAGTGACCCCTTTCCTCTTCCACTTCCACTTCACCTCCCACGTGCGTGTGAATTTACCACGGAGGAGGAGGAGGAGTCACTTCCCCCTTTAACCCCAATCGAGTCCTCCACTTGGAGTGTATTTTATTGAGGGGTTCCCCCAAAGGAAAAAAGAAATTCGCATTGCTCACCCATGCCCAAGTGCAAAAGCCCTAGAAAAATAAGAGAAGAAAACCAAATTTAATGAATATTTAATTTGCCAGCAAGAGACGACGAGTAGCGCCAAGATTAAAGCGGAGAGAACCCTTTTAAATTTTAAAATTATGTAAAGAGTTAAGGTCCATTTTAATCCCTAATCGGGGTTAGTTGAAAGTGGAAATTAAACTGAGGGAGCCGAGCCAAGTGAAGTATATATAAAGGGTTTGCACATTGGCCCTTGTAACAAAGTGTAACAAATATATCTAAATATTAGATACATCCTGTTTAAACTTAGAAAAATTAAAAAAAATATGTTAGGTAGGGATGAGCTTCTTGCTGACCTAGTCCACATAAATCAAGACGTGAATATATTGTCGAAAAAACACACAATTATATTGTTTAAGAACAAGCAGAAGGTTAATATTATATTATATATATCATCCAGTTTTTTTTAAAGGCACCTCAAAACAGTAGTAATTTAGCCAAATGATTTTCAACACAACTTTGCCTGTATATATAACAGTTTTTCGCTGAATTCGTACTTGGGAATTTTAAGCATAAAATTAATATATATTGCTTTTAATTTATGATTAAAATAGCAAACATAATTATGCTTCCTTTTTCCTGTATTTCCATGAAAAGATTTTTGATCACCAAATGTGATTTATCTTTTATAAATTGAAAAAAAGTTTTTAAATTTAAGACCCCAAAAAAAAAACCCATTGATACTACCCCCCTTTAAGGTATAAGCCAATTTTCACCTTGATGTGGTTTCCCTCTCGATTGATTGTCGCTTTCATTGCCATGATTAACACCTTATGGCGACACTTTTTCTTTTCCCGTCGTCGTCACCAAAAGGCCAGACTGGCTAAAAAGTGTGATAGAAAAAAAATGAAGTGAAAATCTGCCCAGAGGCTTGAAACCTTTTATGTTGAGTGGACGCGACGAGGAAATAATAAAGATAGACGGGAGCTGGGCCGTGACTTTGAAGAGCTGCAGAGATTCCCATTTAAAGGCGGCAGGATAAAGTCAAAGCCGCAGAGCAGGATATACATTCGGGCGGCGGCCAGACAACCATCGCAAGTCCGAAATGCTGCACAAATATAATTATAAACGTCTGCCCGGCCATTAGGTGCTGTGTTAGAAGGCTCCAACCACCAGTAACCACTCCTCCTCAGACTCCAATTTATGTGTGCGGCCAGAAGCCAACCCCAACCCACAAGAGATGGGTCTAAATTTAGCCTGGCCTGTGTGTCTGGCTGGCAGGTTCAGGGAAATTGTCGCATCAAGTGAAAACATCAATGGACATTTTGGGGGGCGTGAGGGAGCTTTGATTTTGACTCAACGAGAGAGAGAGAGTTTTTTATCTGCACGGAATTGACATTTGCCAGCTTTTGGTTCAATGGCCACGAAAAGGCAATCAAATTGATGACTTTGCCATGGCCCCACCCCGGTTCCTGTGGTTACATTTCAATTATGCTAATTACAAGCAGCCATCAAACACCTAATGGCCCCGGGGCTGGGATTTATGTGTCAGTCCAACCCCATTTCTCATCCCCATCCTGCCGAAATGCAACTCTTCTGGCTTCTGGCTTCTGTCTTTCTATGCTTGTTCGCTTTGTCAATGAGCTATTGCGGTTTGGCTGCTAATTTATGGGCTTGTTCTGGCCCATTTCGAACCCCTTAGAGTACGCCTTCTATCTGTAAATAAAGCAGCAACGCAGCAGGAGCGGGAGAAAAGTAGTTTTTCCCCCTCGGAGGTTGTAAACATGCCGCACTCACAAAAGGTTTTCTGTTGTTTCCTTGGAGTTTTTGCCCATGAAACACAAAAAATCCTGCGCAAAACTAAATAAAGGAGCTGGATATTCCGCTTTTGTCCTGGAAATGAAGTACTCAAATTACAGGAGATATACAAGTGTGTGCGAGTGCCATAAAGCTGTCTACACCAATCCGATAATCATCTAAGGGCTTGCGCCACTTCATTTCAGGACAACAAATTTTATTATGCAGAAGAGATTCCTTATTCTTTTCAGCATTTTTTTTCCTCGTTAGTTTTGCGTGTGAAGCGCCGCCACAAAAAAACAAAGTAGAGAATAATGTCAGCGTGTGTGTAGATGCCTAGATATGGCCGCATTAAAAATAAACTATCCCATATTGTTCATCTTCCCAAAGGAGAAAAGAAGACTGCTCCAGGGCCCGAAGCTTTCTCACAAAAGACTGGCTTCGCATACAGAAACGAGTGACGATGTCTAGCCGCTTGGGTTGCAGATTCCCAAGAAATGCGAGATGGGTTTTTCCCAGCTAATTTGCTCTTGGCTATAATAAGGCTTAAGCCAAGTAATAAACGCGGCTTGACTTTCGTTTACTTTTGGGGATAAACAAGGCGAAGGCGGTAGAGTTAAGGAGGCAGAGTTGGAAGCCTTGATCCATTCCTCGAGTTAATTAAAGTTTCATCTAGCCAACCGAGGTAAGCATACCGACTTCTTGAGCTACAAAGGCAATTCCAGGAATGCAGCTTCCTTCCTTCTCTTCTTTCCTCTCAAACTTCATGTTTTATTCAATTTCATCTGTTGCTTTTGTTGCTACCGACTGCGTAACTAACAAAACTAAAGTTGTGAACTACGAATTCCATCCGCAAAAGTGGTTTCAAATGCAGCAAGTTGGCATAACTTGGTTATTACCATCCGGGAGACCATCATCATCATCATCATGGGGGCTTCGCCATTATGGCCATCATTCAATTCAAGTTGTGTCACTCCACGTTTACTCGTTACCGTCTTCGATTTCAATCAATGTTCAGGTTCAGGAGCAGCTTATTGAGTTCTCCGCATTCTTCCCTGGCCTGTCTCCACCGTTCCCCATCTCATCCTTTCAGCTCGAAGCTTTTGTTTTCCCTAACCTAGGGGCGGAGTTTTCCAACGGGGCACACAAAAATAAATCCATTGAATAGGGAGCGGAGAGTTAAGCCTTCAGCAGTTTATGACGCGTCAGTTTCAATGAGTTCGTGCCTCAATGGATCCCTTCCACGTCGATAATGCTGCCGCTGTTGCTGCTGATGATGATGATGATGTTGCAGCTGCTGTCGAGCGGAGATTAAATGGAAAATCGTTTGGAAAATATATGTATTTAACCAGAAGGATCATGTTCACTCGACTCGCAGATTGCCCAAGCATTGAGAGCACAAGGCGGGGAATTAGAATAAATGAAATCGGAGACTGATTGATTGTTACAATGTATCAATGTATCAGGTACAAACCACACTCCTTCTATTATTATTAAATTCCTTTGTAATACAAGAACCATCAGTTTACCTGCAAATAGAAGAGAGACAAACCTTGAATTAGTAATTGATATTCGTCAAATTAATTGCGACTAAATGTAATATGGCCAGCATAACCTCGATGTTCTTTTATGTTAACACTCCCCCCGCCAAGCTGGTTACATGGAAATCGATAAATGGTGCTCGATTACAGGCCCGATAAGATATGATATATGTGCCGGGCTGGGCGGTACAACTGCCGCCATATTTTGATAAGTCTATCGAAGTGTGTCAGAGAGCGGCTGCCATTGGAAATTATAAATCAATTTCCACGCATTCACCGCCGATCGGCCGTGATAAGATTGCCGGCAAGGGAAAAGGTCGGATCACGGGGCTTTAGCATAATTACGAAACACGACGGTCGACAGTCGCGTTGTTCCATGGAAAGGGCAACTTAAGCGGCTTACTCTGCGCTAAGACCGTGTCTCAGGTTGTCTCCATGGATGTGAATGTGTGGGCATTCGTGGGTACACGGAGTCCGTAGTCCGTATGTGATGTTTTAATTAAGGCAACCGACGACGACGACGACTGTCCGGCCAGAGCGTCGCCAGTTAGCAGGCACAACTATCGGTCAATAACTTGGCCCAGGCACGCGCCACACACAGGCAAACTTCGTTAACTGGAACTAGTGCCGAGGAACGGACGGAAAACTCGAGTTAAGGAGACTAATGATGAGTGGAGACTTGGAACCATTAGTTTATTATGTTAACTATTAGATATTGGATTGAATATAAACGAGAATTTATTAAAAATATTATTTTTGAGCAACCTTTTTCAATACTGTTAATATATATAATTTTGTTCAAATAACATCCCATGAGACTTAGTATTTATTTAAAAATTCATTAAACTTCCTTTGCAACTGTTGGCCTTATCGAACTTCGCCTGTATCTGTTCTGCTGTCCGTTTCCTATTTTTTTCCAGCTTGGAGTTTACTTTGGGGCTTAGCAAGAGTCATCGCATAAAAGAGTTGCTTGATTGCTGGGCAAACTGAGCTCCAATTGAATTTTACTCGCCATCAAACCCGGAGAATGTCCAATTATTCGAGGACAAACGAGTTTTTTGCATGACCGGCGCAAAGGACCGGAAAGAAATAGGGATTCCTGGGAGCGGCTTCATCCACATCCATTCCATTTAATTGCAGCAATCAAATGGTTTTCGGGGCGGTGCCACCTGGGAAATTTCCTCTGACGCATATATCATTTCATTTGCCTTTAATTTGACACATGATGTGGGGGCATTTCTGGGGCCTCGGCTTCTTCCTGTTGCTGCCATTTGCAAAATGGCCGCCGACGACGTCGCAGTTGTCTAACAAAATGGCCGCCGCCCCGACGTCTTCCGTTTCCCCTTTCCGTCCGCCCGTGAGGCCCATGCTCAGAGACCCGCACCCAGAGTTCATTGGTTTCTGAGCGGCATTTTTCACTTGCTCTGGCAAATGACTTTGGCCACATGCTGGGGCCCAGTGACTCCCCCGTTTTTGCCCAGCATTTTCCCCCTACGTTTTCCTCGCCCCAAGCAAGTCGCTAAGCTGGGCTAAGTTGGCGCTTTTCCGCTGCCGGCGTTGCCTTTTCTTTGTCCTTTGGCATCCAGCGACAACGAGGACGTGGCTTGTTGCGCAGCGAAACTTTTGCATTATGAAATTGTAAATGTTTGCCAACCGACAACCAGCAATGTACACCAAGCTGCCAGAAAAGTGTCGTTTCTTTTATAAGGGAAATATTATAATATAAATATATTTAAAGGAAAATATTGGGAGAGGCTTAACTACAAATAAATACAAATCTTAAGTATATAAATAAAATATTAAACCAAACACAGTACAAATTTTTTGAATATTTTCTACATCTTATAAAGTCGCACAGTGTATTTCATATAAAACAAGTGTGACCAGCTGAATAATTAATGCAATAAAATAAAACATAGGGCCACACTGTTTCTTTTATATTACAGAGTGTGACCGCCTGATAAAAATAAACAACAGAATATGAAATTAAATCATATAATAGGTTGGAAGAAACAATAAAAAAATTAATTTCTTTGTTAGTTTATACATTTTAGAATTAACACAGTGTATTCCATATAAAACCCATGTGACCAACTGAATTATAAACGCAATAAAATAAATCATAAGGCCACACTGTTATTTCTTATTAGAAAGTGGGGCCAAGCCAACAAAAATAAACAACATAAAATGAAACAAAAATTGCTTATTGCCTCTAACCATATGAGTGTAACAGTTGCCCACAGTCGTTGAACTTGCTCGCCAGTGTTATTACGCACTTTTTCTGCCCCGAGCTGTCCAAACGTTTTAGAAAAATCGTTTTGCAGTTTGCCAAGAGGAAAAACGAACTTTTCACCCCCTTAAAACGAATTTTCATCTATGTGTATTCGGCTTGTGGTGTGAGGAATTAAATTCTTATCTTTTGTTCAAAGTTTTTGCACAGCATTTGTTTTAGGAACTGATGCCATTGCCTTGGCCTGACTTAAGTGGATTTATCTGGAGCAGAACACAAACATATTGAAGAAATTTAGTTTTAATGTTGATTGAATATAAAAGTAAAGAACGTAAGATAATTTTAAACTTTTTCTTAAAGACCGAAATCCTTGACAAAATGTGATATTGAGTTTTATTATCTGCACTAACTTTTTAACTAGCGGAGCTCGTATGTCACCGAATCAGTTTGCACTCATTTCTAATGATTCTTTTGAATTGTCAAATTATTGTCAACATAAAGGTCCATATAGGAATAAACCGATCCCTTCCAATCTCCTCCACTTAATAATTTTAACGAAAACATGTAACTGCCAGTGGGAGCGGGAAATTTGGCGAACATGTCGTCGTACAAGACAAAGTCCTTCAGAATTAAGTCAGTCTGCTCGGAAAAAATGGCATTAGAGTTGGAGTGATCAGAAGAGCACTTTACTTACTGTGATGGGACAAGTATAATTCAAATTAGTGTAGGGCTTCAAGCCCCTGTAGAAATAGTGAAACACGTTGACGGGATTCGGGTGCCTCATGTAGTGACAATAGTCAACGGTGACATTGAACAAGAAGGGATGGTAGCCGGAGAGCTTTCGCCAAACACTGAAGTTTATTATCACCGATTTTACGGGCAGTTGTAGCATTTTCACATGTACATTGGCCCCGATAATGCCACGTCCCAATACCTTTAACCGACAAAGCTTTACTTCCAGAAACGATTTGTCCTGAGCTTCACACTTAATGTTCGTGTGACGTGTTTTTAACGCTTCTGATGTTAGGTCACTTAAAGTCCACAGCAGACCAGCGATAAATAGGAACTTCATGGCAGAACAGCTCGTTGAACAGTCCGACTGATATTGTAAAAATCCATTCGAATTGCATTATAATTAGTGTTCTCTAATAAGTATTATATAGAGTACACAAGTTAATCATTCTATATAATATATTATTATTCTAGGCTTATAATTGAAAAATACCCTGTACTTAAAGTGTGACTCTCACGCGCACCTTCCCATCTCCGAACTTAAAACTTCGATTAACTTGAAGAAGTCTTTATTTAAGAAAAGTTATAACTTAATTATAAAATCCTGGTAAAAAAAAAAGGTGCCTTAAAAATATGTTCTCGAATTGTTGTCCACATTGATGTCCAAATATGAATAAATTATGCCTCTCCACACTCGGTCGGTGGCGATTTTAATGCGTATATAACTTATCTTGGGAACAGGAACTTTTGAACCTCCAGGCACGATTTGTCAAAAATCTCGCACTTGATGCTGGTATGGCGGGTTATAATGTCTCCTCAACAATTTAGAGTAACCAGAACTTAGGTCAGCACTCTGACAGCCACGAACTTCATGACGAAATGATGGTCAAACTTATAGCCTTTTATTTAGTCTAATCAATGGTGGAGTGTAGGTTATCGGATCGTAATTACAGACTTTATTATTAAAATTATTTTGCAATTTATTTTCGATTTAAATAAATTGCTTATCCATTACAAAGTGATTTTGACATATTAGTTATTACTAAAGGTTAAAGTATTGTAGTTTATTCTACAATGCTGAGAATCGATAGATTTAACAATCTCATAATTGGTATAGCCTAGCTTAGTCTTACTAGAGATTATCAGAATCGTAAATAACTTTATTTTTAAAGCTCAGGGAATATATGTATATTTTTAGAATATTCATCAGATAACGATAGGATTTGTACTGGGATCTGGAGACTAGTTTGAGAAATATAGAAAATAAATTAGCCTGGTTATTAAAAACGGTTTTTATATTTTCTGAAATTATTGTCGGATAAACCCCAGTTTTCCAGTCGTTCAGTCGGAATGATTCACTGATGGGATTGCTGGCTGAGAGAGAGAGATTAAAGTGCATTTTCCGAGACTCATAATGATCTGGGCCCTATGCCAATTTTCCTTTCCAAGGGAGGGCTTCCCTAGGCACGTGTGCAACTGTTTGTGCGTGTGTAAATATCCCTTTTTGCCTCTGTTTTCTAGTTTTCTATATTTCTATATTCCTCTTGTTTCCCGGTTTTCCCATCCATCCACCACCCGCCCTATGAACTTATGCATCGCTGCGCTTTGACAATCCATAATCCCCAGGCAGTAAAAATATGGATTTCATTTCATGTTCCATATTTTATGGACGCAAAAGCGAAATGAGAGCGAGCTCGCTAGCGCTGGAAATGAAGAATAGTTCTCCCCAGTGCTAATGGCCAGTTGTTAAACTTTCAAATTGATCCATGAATTTCACAGTCGGATGCGGCCGAGCACTACTAGGCCCTCTCGTTTGATGTTTTCTTGGCCCCGTCGAATAAAAAAGAGGGCCGCTCCCAAGAATCCAAGACCCGAGTATAAATCGTAGTGTCAAAGAGTGCTGGAGAATATAAATTTATGATTTATCGAAAGCATATGCGGCGTTACCTCCTCTACAGGAAGTACCCATCTAGACTTTGTAGAGGCGAGTTTTTCCAATTATTATTAGCATTTTACAATCGCTTGGGCATGTTTTGAATAGTTCTTTAGCGCACATTTCGAAGACCACACCCCCGAAAACATCGACAGATGTTTCAGACACCAGCTGGCGATTCTCGGGGGGATCCCACCAGGAGTCAAGTTCAATTTGTCCAAGTCAAGTGACAAGGATTTCGAGTGAAAAGTTTGGCTTCTCAACTCTCTAAATGTGTATTTGAACAAACTGCACAATTAAACGAAAATTAAGCGGAAGTTGTGGAAAGCAGAGGCATCAGCCACACCAGCAGCTGAAGGTGTCGGAAGCACTATCCGAAAATAGCCCGAAAATTTAAAATTAATGTCTGCCCGCCGCCCGACACTGAGTTATGTGCAGGTTAAGTGCCGCTGACAGATTTTGACACATTGCGAGTATGGCAGTGTCACGAATCGAACTGAATATGGGGAAAAGTGTTGGTTGGGGTTTCTGTTAAATCATTGTTGTGGCTTTGATTAGGGCCAAAATGCAATGTGAAAGCCGATTGAGTCGAGGGGGAAATGAACACTTCTTTAATTAACATATGCTGCGCCCTCTCATGGCTGTTGTTGTTTTCTTTGAACAGCTGCTGCGGTCTGCAACTTTTCCCAACCGGAGTGTTTACGTGTTTGTTGTTTCGGTTACCATTTTTGCCGTCTCTGGTTGCCTAACAAATTAATTTCATATTACGTCCGCCCGCTTGTTTGTGTACAGTTGAGGTCAAAATAATAATAATAAGAAAACCCTGCTTGGTCTAGATTAGAACTGGCAAAACTTCGATAGTCCGTTAGCAATCGATGTTGATATTTAATTACGAAAATAGTTTTTCAGATTTTTTTTAGTTCCATGGAACTTTACACGTAATTCTTGAATAACAATATTAGCAACGGATTTATATCTATTTAAACTCATAAAATAAAATAATCAATAGCACCACATGAGATCATGTTCCGCACAATTGTCTCTATTTGAGCTGGCAAAATTTCGATAATATGTTACCGCTCTTTAAAGTAAGCAATCGATATTCCAATCGATCTGCAGTATAAAGTTCAATTACAATAATATTTTTAACCTCGATTTCTCCTTTTTTAAACGGTATACAAGTAAAATCATTTAACATTTTAGCCAACAACAAATTAATATTACATTTAGTTCCTCAGATATACCTGCTAATCATTATAGCACGATGTGACATCATGTTCAGCAACATAGTCTCTATAAAAGCTGGCAAAACTTCGATAATATGTTATCGATTGAGCTTTTTATGTATAAATATCGTCTTCTGTATAAGCTTTTACTATACTGTTTTTTAAGATTTTTTTCAACTATAAATTAAATGAAAAATATAATTAGCAAAGGAATAATATCAAATTTAGCTCCTTAAAAATATATAAAAAGTAAATATTTGTGCCAGGCCGCAACGAGCAGGTATTCAATGATATTGTCCATTATCATGCTAAAATTTACCATGCAAAGAGTGTCCTAAGGGCTATTATTTCGCCCCTAGCTGTTTATAAACGTTTAGTTCATTTGGCTCTCGGGTTTCGTGTGTGTGTGGGACAGCCGATTGGATGGCCAGCAAACTATCCTATCCCATTCCATCCTTCCTTGAGCAGCAGTTCCAATTGAAATTAATGTTTTATGGTTTCTGCAGCGACCGCACACAGACACAATAACGACGAAAAGGGAAAATACGACAGCTGGACAGCCCGAAGAAGGCAGTAAGTAACTTCAACAATTCTGCGCCTTCTGCTACATCTACTCGATTTTCCTAATGCCAATTTGCCATGGAGAGTTTCCTGCAAGTGACAAAAGAAAATGCCAATCCCAAGGATCGACTTTCTTTTCCTTTCTCGCCCCTTTTCACGACTTATTCATTCTGTCTTCTCTTTCGCCGCTCTTTGTTTCCCTTTTGGCCATGGCAAATTGGACATTCTTCTTCAAATTTCCTGTTTATGCTCCATAAAATCCATCGAAGCGTTTAATATTGCCAACTTAAGTTGGTGGAAAAAAAAAAAGAAAAAAGGAAGCGGCAGGAACAACGTGCCAAGTACGTGGTCTGGGATTCAAATTGCTTTGTTGAGGTATATATGTAAATCGAGGGATGCGTCTGGCATTGAATTTATTGGCTGCCGGTCTGAGTCACAACAGTCAGTCAGCTGTTCCTTCGGATATCTGAATATATCTGAAGTTTATCTGCCTTTAAGCCCTAAGTGAAAAAGTTTGGGACAATTTCAATTTATCTTGTGGCAAAAGTTGACAGCTCTGGTTCGATGCAACGCTTTGCATAATTTTAATAAGCAGTCCAAGTTCTATGACAAGAAACAGAATCTGTTATAAAAAAAAAAAACTTGAATGATGGATGTTTTGAGTTAGAAAAAACAATTAAATATTGTTTCTTTTTTTACAGAATTCTAAGCTTGAGATCACTGAAATGTTCTTTTTTGGAAGCTTGAAACCTCGTCAGCTCGTTAAATTTAATAATTGGGCTCTTAAATGCAAAGAATTTAAATACAAAATTCCAAAAAAGATGAAGACTTGCTTGAATTCAAGAAGCTGAGCTGCAACTGATATCTGAAAACTAAAAGTTTGCTCTGCAAAAGTGAGAGAGAGACACCTGAGTTTCCATCATAATCATAGTTGTGATTTTTTTCTGGCATATCAGTCCAAGTGGGTTTGGTCCGGCTGGGATTATGCAACTCTCGTCTGGTTCAGGCAGCTGGAAAATGCCGCAGTTGCAGTTGCATTTTATATATTTTGCATCTCGCAGTGGCATTTTGCAGTTGCATCCCACGCACGGCTTCGGCGACTGGCGCCTGCCCACGTTTAGGCTCTTAATTGAATTTTTCGCCGTAACGATATAAGCTTCATAAATATATATAGTTTGTAGCATGTGTATGCGACAATAATAACGAAACTTATCGGAAAACATTCGCCAAATGCTGTGTGTTGGCCAGAAACGGTTTTTTTTTTCGATTTGATCAAATTTATGTCAATTTCAGAAAGTGTTAATTGCTCCTGACGTCGATTTATGTGTCGCATAATTTTATCGGTGGGACAGCCGCAAAAACAAGTGCATACTTAGTGGCGCATTAGCAGGGCAAACAGTCTAAAAAGTTTTGGCTAACCGGAATGGAATTTGCATTTGCATAAATGGAAATGAAAATGGGAGGGAGTCATTTTTGGGAATACCTCCACGCCAAATAAATGTTGTTTGCATAGAGTGTCATTTGGTTGATATATAATTGATGGAAATGGAATTGGAAATGAAAATGTGTTGAACGTTTTTGTTATTTATCGGTTTGCTGTATGTAATTCCCCGTGATTTCTATGTGATTTTATGTATTTTGTATTATTCCATTTTATTAAAGTGAAAGAATGCAGAGAATATTTGGGAAAAAGCAACTAAAACCGAAAATACCAAGGGAGATAAAATAGGGATGACAGAAAATGCCGATATATTGATACTGATTCGATATTTAATGCGAAGACCGGTACAAAAATCGATATATAAATATTACGATAAATCCATTCTCTGTTTGATTTATCAAACCAATAAAAAATGAAAATCTAATATAGAAAAATTGATTAAATTAAATTGTTTTGAGTTTTGTTTTAATAATATTGACATTTTCTATTTCGATATATCAAACATTAGGATATTTTCAATATGATATTGTGAGCAATATATCTGTCGATGTCTCATATCGTACTTTTTCTCTCGATATACATCCCTAAGCTAAAATTCCTTTTGCAATCAAATTTCCCAACTTAAAATACTTACATAAATGTATCCAGTGTTTGCTCATTTATCTTCATAATTTACCCATTATCAAACTTAATGTTGATGCCTTGTGTGCACTCACCTGCGAATGAGAATGGAGAAAAGAGAAATCCAATTAATGAATAATGAGTTCTGTAGTTTTTTCGTATAAAGCAAAAGTTATAAGCAGCCCATTATTCAAATTGAATGCATTCACACCTTCTTACACACACACTTCAGCTGCTAACTTAATTTTAAGGCCGTAAAAGTTTTCACAAATAATTTCTTCTCTTTTATATTTTTTTTTTCTCCCTGGAACACCCACACAAATCGGGGAGTGTCGAGAGGGCAATTTTGATAAGACACAGCCAGAGAATATTGTCCGCTCCAGTTGGCAACAAATTATGAAAATGAAAAATGCCATCAAAGCAGCGTAAATCATCTGACTTTGACATGCATTATTATTTATGGCAAGGGTCGGGCCCCTTAAAGCAAAAACAAAAGGGGGAAAACATATTACACTCGACTGCTGTTAAGTACAAATCAGGTGGCTATAAAGGTGTACGAAACAGAATAGATAAGTTGACGATTTATGACAGCCTGATAATTGTTCGAATGAAAGCATTTAAATCACGGTTAACTGTCTAAATGTGAGATTTAAATATATATATTCGTAGAGAGAATAGAAAGAATAGTTCTCCCATTATGAATCATCAGCACATTCGGCATTCGGAAGGATGAGCAGGAAAGGCAGCAGGGGCCGGGAAAAAAACTGAAAGCATTTGCCATTTGACTTCTGTCCCGGGTTCCCGTTTCTGAGTTTTATGGCATTTTATTTTAGCTCTCGGAAAACCCCACCGCACACATCCCAGGGCCCTACGCTGCCACATCTCCCGATGTCTCGACGCTTGGCCCCGTCAAAACAACATTTCTGCGTTGGGCAACCGCAGAGAGTCAAGCAAACAACAGCGCCAGTGACAACCATTGCACTGGAGGAAAATGTGCCTTAGAAATATGGAATTTTTAATTTAAATATTACAATAGTTTCAGTGGAAGTTGGGAGGAAATAAATCTATAAGGTCAAGTAATCAGTATTTAGGAAGCTGCAAAGTTGGAAACCATTTCTTGTAAAGCTATTTCTGTGATTTTATTATTATCTGCGGGGACTTGGACAACATTTTACGAATTATATCCAAGGGATAGGTATATTTTATCAACCCCTATCTATTTATCTACTATCTTTCTACTCATTTGTATTTTGCAACCTCCTTATTTGCCACTTGCTTAAAATTTCTCACGATTTTTCCCCGGTGCACGGAATACACTATGGAATATATATAATAAAGTGAAGCTGTTGAGAGCCGCGTTAGATGACGATGACGATGCTCACAGCTCGCTGTCGAGGGATGGGGATGTGGCTGAGGATGAGGTTGCAGGGATGAGAGTAGGAGGGCGCCCAAGTGAGGGAGGATGGCCGGAGTTTACTGTGTGGCAAGCGTCTGTTGCAAAATCGAAAAAATATTGTGCGTTAAGAGGGATGGACTGGGGCAACAGCAACTAACAGCCAACAGCTGAGCCCAGGCCGTCCAGAGGCCGAGAGAGGGTGGGTGAGAGAGGTGAGGGTGGAAAAATCGATAAATGCCTCGAATGTATGAATTATGTGTCTGTGTCCTCCGCATCCCTCCGCCTACTTGGAGATTCAGCTCTCTGGTTCTTCATCGGGTTAAGTTCAAGTGGCAGCTCATTGCACTCCGTCCAGAGATACATTTTACAATTTCGCATTTAATTTTCCAGAGCCGTTCGCCGCACGTTCGCTCGGATTGGGTTTTATGGCCCGGCAGCAATTGGCGCCCACACGCGCTGCTCGCCTGGATGCTGGGTGCTGTGTTGCAAGACTGGACGACAACACGGCCCGGGGCCACACTCTCTGCCCACGATGCCAGTGGAGCCAAGCCGAGTGGAGTGGCGCTGCACTGACCGCATTAGATAGCCAAAAATCCCTCCCGGCCAGAGCCATGAATGTTTTGGCAACTCATATGCAAATATGCGGCCTGCCCAGTCTGAAAGGACGGACGGAGTACGGGAAAACAGGTCGAGTGCTGGTGCCGGTGCTGGTGGGTAAATCAATGAATGTGTTTGGACAAGTGTGTGGCCATTGTGTCATCAAATCCCTTACACCATTTCCGGGGAGATCCAGGGGCATTAAGCCATATAAGATACGAGAGCTCATACATTTTCCGAGAGCCATTTCAACTTCATTTCTATTTTATGGCCTAGAGTCAGTGATGAGAACTTATAACTACCAATTTACCAATTATAAGGTATCAGAAAAGTACTCCTTGAAAACTGATGCTTGATCAGGAAAGCTTTAAAACTTAATTTGAATTTTAATATTTTTTCTCAAGTTTTCTCGAATAATAGAGCCACTTTAAGGTACTGATACCTGATAGATGGCTGCAATTAGTCTGCTCATCACTGGCACAAAGCTTGAGTACAACCGCAAGCTGCATTATTTATGCTGTAAACACAAACCCCAAGACTTAATTAAAATCGAATGGTAGGTCGTCGTCCCAGAGGGAAATCGTTATCTCGTTTATAAATTAAGCAGCGGAGAACAGTTGAACTTATAACCCAGAGCTGTTGGGGCTGCTGCTGCTGCTGTCGGCCACAAAACCAATTTGGCCGTGGCCAACTGGCAACTTTCATAAATAGAAAGCGTTTCTGGGATGCATTGCATATCCAATTGGTAAATGCTGATACGATTGTCTGGATTGTCTGTCTGTCTATCGTCTGCCTGGCTCTATAGATGGAAAAGAAGAAAATAAAGTAAAAATACTCGCTGGAGTTGCCAACAATAAATTTTTCATGCTCGACACAAACGCACCATGTACGTACATATTTATTTATGACAGCACACGCAGGTCGCCGCTTCGTTCGATTCCGGAGTTGACCCCCGAAAAAGTTATCTATAGATCGCCGACGTCTGCGGTTTCCCCCAGCCTTAGTCCCCATACGAGTTGATAAATGGAAAATCGAGCGCAACGATCCGATTGCGAGCTCCAAGTCGGTGATAAGGCAATCAATAAGGCAAAGAACTCGGGGTTTATTGAACCCCCCGGCCCCTTGGAAAGGCAGGGAACCCAGGCCTGTAATACCTCCACTCCTCCTCCAGCTGGCCTTAGTGCAATTAAGTGGATTTTCGTTTATTTTTTGGTCCCATTCGATTGCAGTTCCCCCAAGCTTTGTTTATTTCTTGCTTAATGGTGACTTGCGTCGCGGTTCGATGGGTTTTCGGGGGCCTCACTAAATTGCCAGTCGAATATCGTAAATATGTTGGTTTAGGAATCAGTTACAATCATATTTAGATATGATAATGCGGTAAATATTTGCAAGCGAATCAATGTCCTCCTCAGAGGAATAAGAACCCAAAACTTAACTAAAAAGAGAGATGGCTTTACACACATGAGACTGGGTGTCAAGCAAAATATTTGTAGGAAAATATTTACACACGACTAATGCCAGAGATTCAAGGTGCCCGAGCTGCCACGGAGGGTAGGGAAAGATTTGGACAAAATATTTGTGCGTGTAAACAAGCCACGATGCCACGATGATGATGGGTTCTCTTTGAGGTAAATTGAAATTCATTCCTCGTCTGCGGAAGCGTGACCGATCCCGATCTCCTTACTTATAAATGATTTGATTGACATCAATAATTGCATGTACATACATTTCCATGCATTGGCTACCGAAAAATATATAAGAGTATAGGAATGGTAAAGGGGAATCGTAGAGAATCCGTAACAATTTGCATATGTCTCCAGTGACAACGACGGTGTTTGCATGAAAAATAAACAGAGCTCTGCTGATTGACGTTGAACGTTCTCTAGCCAAGCATAATTAAATGTATTTGATGCGGATGTTCTCTTGGCTAAATACTGTGTATTTCTGTATATCTTTTTGAGGGAAGAAGAACATATTTTTGGGAGAAGGAGTAAAGAACTTCCAAGGGTTTGCTCCTGAAAGAACTCTTAGGCAGCAAAGTAATTTAATTTAGCTTGCAAAAAGCGAATAAAACTGAAATGGAATTTACAAAAATATATTCAGTTTGTGACTCGAAATCGAATTTTATTTATGTCGTTATCAGAGATTCCCTTGGAATTTTTATCATGATAATGGGCATATTGTTTCTTGTTATTAAATTTATTAAATTTTTTTGGAATTAGTTGTATTTTATTGGATATGTAATCTCATTTATATGTCCAATCCTAATAAAATAATTTATAAATTTAAGGACCCATTTTAGCTAGAATTTTATTAAGTTCAAAGATTATTTATTACAAGGACCCTCTTTATAAAGCTCCTTAACCTTATAACATAATTTTTGTTAAGGCCTTAAAAGGCTCAAAGTACTTCCGACTTCACGAGGTATTTGGCAATCGTTTCGCTGTAACCCCCATCGCTGCTCCATGCCATCGTCTGGTTATTCTTTTTCAGATCTCGTCTCATCAATCACGTTTTGGCAGCTCCACATGCTTTCCATCTAGCTGCTGCGCCGCATAGCCAGCACAACTTCCCTCTCAATTCCCGTGTCTACGTGACTTCCGACTGTTGGCTTGCCCATTTGTCCCGCGAGCCTCGGAATTCTGCCTGTTCTCCTCGCTGCTGTGGTTGGCTCAGCAAAGTCCCCAGCTTCTTCGCCTGCCCACACCGCCGTGCATTTATCTACTTTGCTGTTGTCATGTCAAACACCCGGCAGAAAAGTTCAAGTGCGGGTCCCGGCTCCGTCTCCGGGTCCTCGTCCTCTCCCCTTCTTTTTTTTTTGCAATTTTTTCCCTGCAATTTCACGCTTGTCGGGTCGGCGAAAAAGTTTGTCTCCTTACATTGTCAGCGTTACCTGGGCGCCAACTTCCACCCTTGGTCGTGTGAAATTTACAAACATCAGCCAAGGTGTCGCCGGCAACACAAAAGCTCATTTGTCGAATGAAAGTAAAATCAGCTTAGAGGCCAAACTATACTCAGTCAGGCATGAGCGGGTTAAGTGCCGCTCAAGCAGCGAGAATAACTTTATGGAAGCCCATAAGTTGGGGAGGCATTTCAAGTGCTCCCCCGTTGGACGGACAACTTAATTAGATAAATGCCGGCGCACTGACAGCCTCCTCTATTCTCTGTTCAGTGCTTTTCTAATTTTCTAGTTGTAAAGTGATCCGAGCGCGCCCACATGCTTCGCCCTAACTATCATCAGCATTATCGTCATTATGCCCATCATCAGCATCGTTGCTGATGCAGTCAAGAGCCCCCTCCTGCAGTCGACTGACATAATTTTATGCTCGACATTCAATTAGGAGTAGGTGTAGGTGCCATCATCCTCCATCATTGTCCCTGGAACTGCGGAACTACTCGGGCGAATGCAAATTGTGAGCAGACAAAAGCAATTTGTGTCATTGCCAGCAGGCAGATTGCACAGTTGGAGTCAAAGTAATGGGATTAGGAATTTATTGGGAAATGTTTTGGGAGTATTTTATATATTATAGATAAATTCTTTCTTTAAAATTGTGACTTGAGTTCTAGTTGGCTTCCAGTTTAGGCTCAACCCATATATTCTTTAAGATTCCATGAATAAACGTAAAGAAATTTAAAACTTATTGCTGCTTTGCTTGTACATTGCAGACAATGCGTGGAAGAGAGATCGTGAAAGAGAGATGGGACACACATTTAGAGCGAAGATGGAAAGATTAAAATTGAAAGAATCCTTCGATTTGCTTTTTAGTAGAGTCCGCAGGAAAGCGGTCTTTCGATAACTTTAAATGATAATTAGACCTAGTATTTTGCATATTTTAAACGAATTAAGAAAGATCATTTTTGATAAGGTACGCACAATTTCCGAATAATAAAAATAAACCCATTTTAGGGAAAGAAGTATAACACATTCTGTGGTAAGCATCATTAAAGCTATTGTTGTGGCCGCAGCTGTGTATGTGAAGCCTCAAGAGCTCCGCTTGCGTAGAATGAGAGGGAATCGTGCCATGTTGGTATCTACACAAAACTTGTACTTTACCACCTCATTACGAGATTTGCATATTTGCATCTGCCATTGTCTGCGTCGTTTCTGGAGAACAAAAGCCGAGAACAGACAATGGCAGGCACCACACCTACTCCTCGACTCAAGGATATTTGGCTCTCTTAGAAAACTAGACCTAAATTTAGAAAACCACCGAGAAAACGAAAACAGTGTCTGTCTCTGGAAACATGACTTCTTCCTGCCACACAACTTTGGCGAGTCAAGTGTTTTGCCACTTTTGAGGCAAAATCTTAAAAGCCGGCGTGATAACTACTGTTAGCTGGTTGTCGTTGGCTGAGTTTGCGGTCTTAAGAACCACTCGCTTGTCAAGTGTTCCTTCATAAAGTCGCTTACCTAATGGCCAAAGCGCTGAAATCATCATTGCTGGCTGGTTGCATTTTACAGGATTTAATGGCAGATGTCGGTGCCGCATTTCCCGCTTTTCCGCTCCACTCACTGGCCCCATTGACAGCTCAATTCGAGGAGACGCCACCCGGCTGTGGCAGAATGTGGAAATGTGGAAATGTGCGGCGGATAATTGCCATTAATCAGGCGAGTCCACACATGGTCATGGCACGTCATAAGCCGCACAACTGCTCACCACATCTAATCCGCAGTCTGGAGAAGAACAAAAAGTCCGGTCTTCGGGGTTCAACATCTCGGAGGGAATGCAGGCGGGCGGAGCAAGGAAATTGGATTGGGAATGGGCTTGGGCTGGGGCCTGGGCCTGGGCTTGGGCATCTATGATATATGCAGCACTTAGTACCTACTTAAGTTGCGCGAACGCGGACAACGCTTCAGATAAGATCACACACAGCTGGCAATAGGCAAAGACCAAAGCGGTTTGTGGCTTAAAACCGGCATAATGGGACAAAGGCTGATAAAAGTTGGCATATTTCATAACGAAACGGAAGATATTTTTCTGATAACTTCAAGGAAAATATGATGTAGAGCTATCTACATTCTTCCAATGAGGTCCTGATATAAATAAGCATATACTTTAAACTAGTTTCTTGTTTTAAAACCTTTCTTTCTAAAAAACACTTTCCAAACTGGTATCTAAGGAAATAACTAAGGCTTACCAAACCAAATCAAATAAGTAGTTTATTTTCTCATTAAACACCAGAAAGTCCCCAAGGTTTCTGCGAATTTTACATCTGCGTGAAGTGCGAATTGCCAATGAGCTCATAAAATCAACAGTAAGTGTCCAAATTAAATAAAAATTCAGAAAAATCACACATAACACATTGAGGTAATCTCCTAACCACCAATCCAAGTCCGAATCCAACCCACTGTGCCATTCTCCCCCACCAAATACTGAAAACTGCAAACCACGACTTTGACTTCGACGTCGACAACGACGTTGAACGTCGACGACTACTGGTGGCTGCAGACTCGTAAGTGGTATAAAGTACGTGCATTTTGTAGATAATAATAAAATAATAGCAGCGGCGGCTGCTCATTCGGAGCTGGAGCCGAGAGTCTTGGCGCTTGGATCGGAGCGGATAGGATCGATTCGGATACGATTGGATAGCGACTGGGTCGGAACAAAGCAGCGTCTGCGCCTTGGTCGTGTGGCTGTTGTAACAAATTACTTTTGGCTGGGCCCCCGATTTACCCCGCTTCCGCCGATCTTACTCTCAGACATTGTCGTCGCCATTGTCGCTGCTCGTTTTTTATGTTCTATTTTTCTGCGGCAATTGCAGGCAATAGATTAAGCTCGACAGATAATTGCACAGAGAAAATTCTGATCTATTGAGGGGCTCAAAATATTTTATAGATCATAAGTTATAATAAAAATTAAAATACAAAAAGGATCAGAGGTTCTTAGGCTTGTTGCTAAGAGTTTAAAGTGCCATTCAAAGTATTCTTTAATTTTATTTAACATCTTTAAAGGGGAATATCTATATTTTTACGGAATTTAAAGAAATAACTTTTAGAAAAGAAAATCTAAAAACTTTTCCCCGAGTGGAAAGCGGCGAGACATTAGGGGAGTGAGTTGGAGATGAGGCGGGCGCTTTTCCGTCGCCAATCAAGCGATCGATCTACTTTAAGGCCAGTTTATCGCCGGCCAGCGACTGCATTTTGTTGACCGATAAGCCGCCGGTGGAGGGGGGCCCGAGATGGGGTTCCAGAGACCAAGGAGGAGGAGGAGGAGGGTTAAGAGCAGTCAAGTAACTTCCAAAGCCAAGACCAACTTCATTTGCTTGCCAACAACCAAAGCGAGCGACTTTTTTCAATTAATGTAGCCCATGGGCACGCGAAACCTGAAACCAGAAAATGCAAAAAGAACACGACGAGAGGTGGAAGAGCAGAAGACGCCGTGAGGATGCAGAGAGCTCAGAAAAACAAAAAACAATGCAAAAACTTTGTTTACTTTGCGCTAGCTTGTCTTATCGCTCGCTCCACTGGGCACAAAATAATTACCAAAGCTCGTTTACCCCGCTCCCAGAGAGATTTTCAGAGAAAACAACAAGCCAAAGTTAAAAACACTCTTATATCGATCGATTATATAGAGAAACTCAATGGATTCCTCTCAAGTTATCATCATTCTATATAAATTAAGGTATTTTAAAGTTGTTTTCCTATAAAATCCATACAGTTTCCGGTTAGATAAGCTTTTTGCTGAGTTAAGGTAGATTCGAAGACAAGGAGCATGCTTACAGAATAAAATTGTTTTAGGTAATAAAAATTATACTTTATCCATACGAAATAGGCTTATGATCACTCCCAATGTGAAGCTGAATTCGTACTTGAGAATTTCAGGTGCACTCTCTGCTCTTTTCCAACTCTGAAAAACTGCAGTTCCATTTTTAAAAGAAAGCTTCAGTTGCTGCTTCACAAACTCTCCACAAGATCTGCAAAGACCTCCTCGAAAGGGTATGAAAGTTTCTGGTAAAATTGAGTTCTTTTAGCAGGGCGTGGCCAGTAAAGATCTTGGGGCCTAGAGTTGGAGAGCCTGGCCAGCACTTTGGCTAAATGACTGCATTTAAAAAACTGTTGCCGACTTCCGTTTCGCTCGTTTCTCTGATTTTTCGCCTTACTCACTCTCCTCCAGCTCGCATCTGCTGGTGGTGATTAAGTGCGATTCGAGGCGTGGAGGCAGATAATTTCTGATATTTTATAGCCCCGGTGCGGAGTTGGAAATGGGAATGGGTTGGAATGGTAAATGGAGGAGCAGCAGCCCCTGAGAGGTGTGAGATTTGCGGGGCCAGCCAGGCAGCCTGGCTTGTTTTAACGGCACTTTAAGCCACTCAGCGTCGAAGAACAAGTTAAGTACTGGCACAGATCGGTTTTGGCAGTGGGTTGAGCCAAACTATTCCATCGGCCTGAGTATACATGTCCTTCGGTGAAATGTGAGTCTGGCAGTCGCAGATCGGATCACCCACGCACCTATGCAAATTGGGCCTTAATCCCTAGGAATACGCACGCCCCCACAGAAAGTACAGAAATGCGAAACAAGATATGTATGCTTCTGGCCAGATACATTTCCTGTGCCGCCTCAAGATCGCCTCTCTTTCTCCCTGATTCTTTACGAATCTCCCAGAAAAACCAGCGTCCCTTCTCCATTTTGGGAGCTTTGGTCAGAAGCTGGATTTTGTGGTTGGCTGCGTGCATTGAACTTTGAGCATTTTGGGTTACAGAATCAGCGTCGGCTTGTTGTTGTTTCTGCTGTTGTTGTGTTTCTGTGGCGGGTTCAAGTGAATTATTCATGTTGTCATGTCGAATCGGAGGAAGGTGGAACGCAGGAAGGTTCGAGTTCGAAGCTGCAAACGAAATTGCATTCTGCCAACGCAGCAGCAGTACACAGAGAATAACATATATACCAAAACGTCATCAAAGAAATCAAGGAAGAAGCCCAGAAGTTGCAACTCTCCATGACAAAATCTTTTAAATTCAATTTATTTAATAACAGACGCATATTAAACGTTAACAGGTTATTTTTTAAAGACTTTATTTATATTTACACATTTTTCTCTGTGCACCAATGCTGCTGAGCTTGCAATACTTTTGCTCCTTTGTCTTTTTTTGGTGTCGAGTTCGGTTCCTCCTGCTGTTTTCCATAAAAATTCCCGCAACATGAGTTTCCCCCAAAATATATGCACATGCAACATCTACATGTTGTCTCTGCTTGCTGTGTTGCCTTGTGAGAATTAAAACATAACACATTTTTGTTTTAATTAAATAACAAGACAAACTTTTGTTTAACCACACTTCACTTGCAAGAAACTTTATTTGTGCAACTTACAAGGGACAAAAGGTGGCATTGTCGCCTCCGAACAATGCAAATTGTAAAAATAGGAAGAAGAAACCAGGTGCAGATACCTCACTTCGATATTTCCTGCAAGTCCTTTGAGCTGCTCTTAGTCACAAATAAATGTTATATTCCCTACGGGAAACCAGAGTCTCAAAAGACGAACAATTTCCGCTGCTGTGTCAACACTTTACAGTGACGTCGCCTGAGCCAGAGCCCGGGACACAATTGAGAGACTTTGCATCGGTCCCGGTCGTAATTAGTCTGCATTCAGCGGCGAAGAAGTGACCTCATTCTGAGACCCTCTTCTAAACTCCCCCTTCCAGCTGCTCCTTTTCTCTTTGGCTCATTGCGACACATCGCCCGGGGCTATGGCCACCATATGGAAATGTTTATTTTGACAAGCGCACCCTCGCAGGAAAAGCGAAAAAAAATGTGTGGCAAGGAAAAGTAAAAAGAAAAAAGGGGTGCGAAATTAGAATAACATGTCACTCATATATTGTATCACGTAATGCGGCTAAATATGCTATATGGCCACGGGGAAAAGTCCAGGAAAACCCCCTCGGACTCGCCCAGGACATGAAACACGGAACAATTGCCACAGTTCCCAAGCTAAAAGCAAGCGGGAAAATATATGACCAGAAAAGTGAAAACAAAGAGCGCCAGCAAATAAACACGAAAATGAGAACAGGACCTCTTGCACGTGAGTTTATACACCGTAGTTTTCACAGAACTTGGGTGTGTTTTCAGAAACTTTAAAGGGAAATTATCTAAGGAATAAGTGTATTATTTAGTAGGATTTATTTATTATCAAGGATTTGTTAGGATATTCTGATGTAAATATAGTTGAAAGAACTCTACTTTAAGTATGTCTTTCACTATCATCAAATAAACTATGATTAACAGGTATTTAACGGTCGAGAGACCACCTTAACCAATTGTTGTCACCTGCCTTTTTGTCTGCTGCTGGTTACACCCATGCCCGTAAAAGTATTTTTAATTACAGTCCTCCGCTCATAAAGCTTGAGGTTATGCGAGGGAATGCTTTTAATTAAATCTGTCGCAAAGTCCTGCGACTTATGACATGCCATGACCCAAAAATTTGTTCAAAGATTTTTCATTCCATTTGCATGTGACATGCCCAGCATATATATTTTACACCCAACTTTTTTGGGGGGCCTTCCTGTGGAGCGCTGGCATTGATAAATTCCGTAGCTGATAAGGCGTAGTCTCCCCTTCAAGTAAAGAAAAAAGAACTTCTGATTTGGGGGTTGGTTTATTTTCCTTTGGCTTGAACCAAGGACATTTAATTTGTTTGCATTATCTGCGCTTTTTGTGGTGATTCTCAGTTTCCCTCCCTCATTTCCTGCGATTATGTTTACTTTTCAGAATCAAAAAAAAAAGAAAGCGAAATTGAAATATGATAAGCCCTTAACCTACCCCGGCTTAGTTCCAGCCTGAATCAATCAGTTGATGGCATTGTGCAGCTGCCTAACGAACTTTTATAATCTCTATTTATGGGGAACCCTTAATTTGACCTGAAACTGTGGCTGATCCCGAGTCCTAATTGAATTTTACTTGCATTTGCTCTACCTGCCCTTACCTGATCCTCTAAGATCACTTGCTGGCCCTAATGATAATGGCTTCTACGGCCACCATTTTGTCTGGCCTTCCCTAATATCTCAAATATATATTTTCTTTTCACAGAAACCGGGTGTCGCAGTTGCTGTTTGTTTTGGCTCAATGTACAAGAGATCAGTTGTTGGAAAAGTCGTTGGCCAGCCTCAAATTCTTGTTGTGCAGTGCCTTGTTTATCTCGTTTCAAGCGAAGCTCATTAGTAATGTTCGAAATCCGAGGCACTATCGGGGAGATAACCGTTTGGCAACCTTCTTGCCTTTTTTAACTCTTATCTGCAGTTGATATGATGGCGGCCAATTACGGTGAATTACCCAGTATGATTGCCACATGTGGCTGCTCGACCTGGAAAGGGTTTTGCGAATTTACGTCAATTTTACGACAGCCCAAACGAGAGGTGAGGTGCGAAATACTCGTATGACTGTGTCGTTATCAGCCGCCGTTGACATAAGCGTTCGAATTTGTGAGCGTTTTTTGGCGGAAATACCTGGTCTGCGGCACGTCGACCAGACACTGGGTCGCCAGAACTGTACTAACGATATTATTGGACTTTTAACCAAGGGTACTTGGTATAAAAAGAGGTCTAGACTAGAGATAGTTACACGATGGGGGGAATATATTAATGGACAGTACCTCGCAAATGCCGAAGTAGCCATTAGGTAAATGAAAGAAGTAGTATTTAAAAACAAAAACAGCATTATGTACGTTTTACTAGATACATTTACGTTTTTTGGAGCTTAAAATAAGCATCATTTTTTGCTCTTATACAAAATGTAAACCAACATTTAATGCTGATCGCATTGGAAATTTACCAAATAGTTACACTACAAGTAGTCACTAGTGAAAACTATTTGTAAATAAACTAATTGTTGAGGAAATTATGAGATCCATCCATAAATCCATTTATTATATTATGTTATTAAAAAAGATTACTTTTACTATGGTTCTGGGTAATGAAACTTAAAAAGGGAAGGTATAGACTGAAGAAATCTTGCCTTTGTAATAGGTCCACCAGTTTCTATGCATGTACAGTATGTGTTTGGCCTAAAATTCCCAACTACGTCTAGCCGAGGTCCTTGTATAGAGTCCAAATGAGACCTTTTCTTAGAAATTAAATTTTAATAAATATTTGCTTATTTTTAAAACTAAAATGGACTTGTATTTTGTTTAATTGTTCTAGTAAATGATATAAAAAAATAGTTTGGAACGCAAATGGTTTTAAAAAATTAAATGCATATTTTTTAAGCCCTAATCCTGCACCTTTCGCGGCCACTCTTATTTTCAGAAAATGTCCAGTAAAGTCCCATATTTCATAGATTGCTTCCTTACCTTGACTTCCCGCAGTGCTTCCAATCAGCTGGAGTATCAGATAGCCGCCAATTAGCCAGCTCCACATCCAGAAACCTCTGCTGATATTGTGTTTTCCCTTGCTGGCCATTTTCTGTGCGATTTTAGCGCTGATTTAACTGGAAACCGTCGTTTGCGTTCGCAGGTAATTTGAATTTTCCCAGTTTTTGTTTACAACATCTTGGCTTTCGATTTCCTTCCTCTTTTTTCGTGTGTGTTTTGTGGCTCCAATCGCCGCTTACTTCTTCTATTCCTTCGCACTAACACACTCTCACAGTCAACGCGCACTCACTCCACTTTTGTTGTGTATTCTTCGGCGATTTGTGCATGCTTCTTGTTTTTCTTATTCTGCGCCTTTTTTTATCAATCGAATTTACGTTAACGCTTGTTTTGCCGGCATTCACCGTTCTTTTTTGCAGTTTCAGTTATTTTTGTTGTTGTCTGCCTGCAAGCGGCGCGTTTTTTACAATAACAACAGGAAATACTATCAACAAATTGCACACACACGAACAATAGCGTTGTCTCGCTCTAACCCGCGCCAGGCGTCGGGACTCAGCTGCAGTTTTTTTTTTAAATCACAATTCCCGATGGTTTTCTGTATCAAACGTGATGTATATTTTTTATATTCGCTTGCTTATTGGTTTTTATGGCTTTATTTGTACATTTTACGGGCTAATGCATGTGGTTTCTCGCGTTTTTAGAGTTATTACGGTGCAAACATGCGCGCAGCGACCAACGATAAAGGAAAGAAAATTTGAAACTAACTGAGAAACGCTTTTCAAGAAAGGGAACTGCTGTCGACCAGTGCTGCCAACTTATCGGTTTTGTAGCTACAGTTACAAAACAAAACATAACGGCGACATTTTCGGTCATTGGGAACCTGTATATCAAATTAATAATGTAAAAGCCGAAAAGCATTAATATATCGAGTATCTTGATGTTGAAACTGAAGTCAGTAATTTATTTGCCTTTAATTAGATATTTTTTTATTTGTTTAATTACTTTATTTTCATTACAAGCTCCATTTGCACCACTACGAAAGTAATTGCCAGTAATTTAATCTACAGTTTTAATTTGAGTTTAATACCTTAAAATAAGTTTGTTTAATAATTATAAGCTTATCTGCAATAGTGCAATAATAAATATCCTCCACAAAATATTTCTCCTCTAAATATTTCTAGCAAATGGTCTTTAAAAAAAACCAGATTTGACGGGAAAAAAGCGACTTTGGCAACACTGACGAAAAGGGAGAGAGCCGAGAGCGAAGCCGAAGCTGGCTCTCTGAGAGTTCTCGCCATTTAGCTATCTAGCTATAAAGCTGTTTAGCTGGTCATACTGCCACGGCGCTGAGAAACATCGGCTGAAAAAACATCGATAGTATCGACTATTTTTTAGCCCTATTTTTCGGAGTTTTCTTCTAATATTTTACCTTTTGGCTTCTGATATATACAAATATATAATAGTGTTTTGGGTAGATGTAAAAGGAAGAAAAGAAATTTATCAGCTAAATTAACCGCTAAATATATTAAATAGCAACATCACGAGCTGCCATTGTCATGCAGGGCATTGACAGCAACCGTGGATGGCGCGCAAATTTGAAATTTATTATTAAATAGGGAAACTCTTTGATAAACTAATTTCACTTTTTAATTGGATTATTAACGATATGCATATGTTTAAACTTTATCCTCACCGACGCTGGGTAAATGGAATTTCCTTTGACAGGCTGCAAACACGTTGCAAAACTTTTCCCATTATCAAAAAGAAAAAATCCTATATGAAATGCATTTTTTTCTTTGCCACCCCCGCCGAGACAGGTTGTGGTTAAAAGTTGCGGCTCGAAAAAATATCCATGCCGAAGGAACGTTCATTAAAAAAAACGAACCAGAGCCAACCCGCAACTTTAAAAGTCGACAAAGATGAAAATATCACTTTACGCCTGGGAGAAATGTGAATGCAATAAAAAATCTGTCCAAGGCCGACAATTTGTCGGATGGTCGGGGGGCGTGGCAGCGAAATGATAAATTTCACATTAAATGCCAGCGCCTGAACGAAAGCGTCGTTAAAATAAACGGCGGCGGGCACAGCCATCAGAGAAGTACCCCCTCTTTTATCTGGATAAGAAGAGATGGGGGAGCCTGGTGAGGATGGACTTCATTAGCGTATCCGTATACCCGAAAAGTGGGTCAAGTTTCGAGGACTTATCAAATTACCAGGCCCAACACAGATTCTCGCTGTTAATTGCAGGTTTTTAAAAAAGCTGAACGCCCTCCGAATGAGGCAGAGGGAGGCTCGGTTCCCCTTCCACTGCCAAACTGCAATTTTCAGTTTTAATTAATTCGAGTTGAAGTCTGTCTGTCTGCCTGCCTGTATTTGCATCCCTATCTATATTTGCTCTGCTAGTTTCAAGTTGAAGCGACTGACGGAGCAACTTCGACGCCCACAAGCCACAAAAAAGGGAGATAGTGGAGAGGAGCGGAGATGGATGGGACGCCCATGTGGATCCCATTGAAAGCCGTTAGGTGCCGACATGAAAAGGCGCTTAAGCGAATTAATTTCGAGTGCGGGAAAATATATAAATCAAGGCATTGGTTTTGCAAACAGCATTTTCTTATTTACATCAAAGGTTAGTGGCCTTTTTAGCAAATTATCTGAATTTCTTTAAGAGTGGAAATTAATGGATATTACTTGTATAAACCTTAAAATTTCTAGCCTTAGCATTGTAAAAGAGTAATTCCATTGCTAACCGACTTAACAACTATCATACTATCTAATTCTTTTCATAATACAGTTGGTAATTCCGTATTGCATTTATTCAGTGATGTTTTGGATTTCAACTATAATCCTAATTGATTGAAAATGTTAATTAAGGGTTGAAAATCTTCCTGGAAATGTTTGGAAGATTGGAAATGACCTACCGAGAACGAGGGCCTTATAAATAACTCTAAATAAATTGAGATGAGGCTGCCAGAGTTACTGCTAGAATTAAATTAATTTTAATTATTAAATTCATGGCATTCTTTTATCTTGTTCTTCAGAAATATGGTGTGTTTTGTTGGTCCAGCATTGATGCTGGTACTTATGTAATACATTATATATTTTAAATTATTAAAATTCTCTATGGAAGATTAGATCTAAAACATAATTATGACCTTATTCTTTAATGTTATTTAATGTGCTTAATTAACCAAAAACGATCTAGCTAAGCTTTGCAGAAAAAAAGATTATTCAATTTAATGGTTTTTACTTATGCATTGTAATTTTTAAATTGAGGTTCAACCCTCATTCAGACCCAGTTTGTTCCATTATATTTCCTGTAACCGAGGGCTTGCAATTATATTTTTTAAACTTTTCTTAAATGGATTTCCCACAGCGATTTAGAGGCGGCAAAAACCGCGCGCGACTTCCCGGCTTAATTGGCAGCGACAGGCGGCGCAGGCAGCAAATTGAGATGCAACAACAAACAGCGAGCAGCAAACAGTGAGCAACAAAAACAAAGCAACAAACTCAGTGACAACAACAACAACTAGGTAAGTTAAATTAAGTTAACGTCTGCAGACGCCGTCAGCAACAAGAAATCGCAGTCTGCACTGTTCGTCTGTGTGTCTGTCCATACGCTTATGGCGCATAAATCAAAATCAACTTGTAAATTTAATATGTCGCTGTGTTTTTCTTGTTTCCACTCCTTTTTCCTCTTTTTTTGTGGCGCTTGCCACAGAGATCCGCCAGTGATTTATGCTGATGTATTTTGAGCGCCAACGAATTGGCGAGAATATGGAAAAAATAGCAGAAACTAAATGGGAAAAAAATAATCAATTGAAAATGCAGAAAAACAGAAAACAAGTTGGTGGCTGATGGATGAAAAAATTAAAATCGATGTTTTCCAAGTACACTTGTATTTATTTTTGATCATATTTCGGACATATTTTGACATTGCTTTTAATTTATAGGATGGGCAAATTTTTCTTTCAAATGTCTTTAAATATTTTCTTTAAAATCGATTTGAAATATCCATAACCGCTTAAAAAAGCACAGGTTTTCTTGCCTTTATTGATACGGCAATAATAATGTTGAGGAAACCTAATTAACAGCCAAAGCCAGCGCATTTCTTAGCCTAAAAAACCTACTCACTTAATTGTCACACATGAAAATTAGCTGGAAATTTAGAGAGCACTTCCCCACACATTTTCCATTCTTAATTCTCGAACCTGTAAACGAGGCAATAGACACTGAGTAATGACAATTTCAGGCCCTGCCGACAGTTTGACACTTTTTAGATGTGGATGTGGATCTGGGTCTCGGTCTTGGTCGTGGTAGTGTGGGCCTTGTGGTGGAAAGGCCAGCCCCGAATTTTCTTATGGAAAACAAACAAACGAGAGATGTCTGTAGTTGCATGTGTGGAAATGAAAGCAAAATTAGGTTGCATTTAAAAAGAGAGGAGAGCCAGCTCCAGCTCCAGCTCCGATTCCCGAGTGAGTCCCCAACCAAGTGCAAATATGATGTATGTGGGCCTGTCTCCGTTTTGAGTGCAGCGAGAAAAATAAATGAGTTTGTCAGCCGGCAGCGACATGATTTGATAATTGGTTTTAAAAGAAGAAATTCGAAAGCTGCAGTTGCTGCGCAGTTGCAGGCGAGTTGTGGGGGAAAAACAGGAAATGGAAATGGATTTGGCTTTAGAGTTTTTGACATGGAAATGATAAGTCAACTCTTATTAGCATGTTAATAAAAGAAAATTAATCCATTTGCAGGAAAAGAGCATTTTCAGGAGGAGAGCGTTGACAAATGAAAGAGTTATGGTTGGTTATTACCTTTAAAGACATAATTGTCGCTGCAAATTGAAAGTAATTTATGAAAATTAACAAGTTTAGGCACTTTAAAAAATAAATACTGAATTATGCTACTGAAATAAAGTCCAAATAAGTTTAATTTTAGGTTCTTAATAAAGTAATAAATCAGATTAAGCAAAATTAATGAAAGTACATGTGTTAAAGCCACGAAAGCCGCGAAAAAGTATCATTAGTTCCCTGTTTTAATATTTATTATATTATATAAATAAATGGAAAAGATTGTATAATTGTTATAGTAAGTAAATAGTTATAAATTTATTATTTTATCTCATTTAATTAATGCTGATAATCCAACTGCCTTTTCCCAAATATTTTTTATAGTTTCAGCCAAGTTTATGACCCCTCTCTGGAGCCCCAACAACTTTTGGCCATTGACACTTGAGCTGAGTGTTTTTGTTTTCTTCGAAAATTGGCATATAAAGTGCTTAAACACAAAAAATTTACCAGAGTCCCGAGAAGCTGACTCACCGATCGGATTGGATCTGAAGCCTTAACCTTTGGGTGGGGCTGTGGAACCCAAACTTCTCACCCGGATTCCGACTCATTTCCAGAGTTCGTTACGGTTATGTAAGTGACGCATAGCCATAAAAGGCGATATGCATAAAAGATGTAAAAATCAGCATAATTCCCGACACTCGGCGGGCTTCATGATGGAATTCCCAAACAGTTAAGCCGGCCATTAGAGGGATTTAGCAATCGGAGGGGGCGGCATTGTAATTAAACGCCCCCCACAAATTGACGCGCTTTTCATCTAAATCCCGAATGGGCCGCCGCCGCCCCCTTGGCGCCCATAATAGACTCATTAACTTCCTCCTCATCTGCTTAAATATGCAATCTGGCTGTCTGCGGTTGTTTTGTTTCGGTTTATGCTGTTCTCTTGCATGTTGCATGCTGCATGTTGCATGTTGTCGTTGCATCCCATTGCTGCTGGCGTTGGAGCGTGCTTTTGCACTTGTCGTGGCCCATAAATTAAAGCCTGCCTCCCGTCCCGTCCCGTCCTAGTGGCAAATATTCGTCGCATGCCAAAAATTTTTACAAGCAACAGCATTTTCCACATGTTGGCGGCTGAAACTGCATTTCAAGGGCTTCTCTCCGGGCTGGGGATCCGGATTCGAGATTTAATTCCCTGCACATTGACAGCTGTTGCAGGAAAAAATAAAGGGGAGGAGTCTGTCTGGAGGCAGTGGGAGTCCTGGTAACAAAGAAAGAGAGAAAGAGAGCTTCTGGCCATGGTCAAGTTTGAGTCAAGGCTAAGGACAAAATAGAGGCAGGACTGGCAGCAGCTGGAGATAAGCTGGAAAAAGCTGGAGATACAAGAAGTGTATACCAGTAAGTAAGGAAAATGGGAGTCTGTACAACACCGGGTACCCTAATAGGTTCGAAAAATAATTCGTTTTAATATTTTTCTTTAATATTCATTGTCTCATAAATAAATCTTAAAGCTTCTTCTAGGAGAAAGACAGGGATATTCTGTAGAACACAATGATAGATTCTTATGATTTTACATTATTTTTTGTAATTGTTTCAGCTAAGGTTTTATAGGATTAATATGTGTTTTTCCAGCTCTAATTTATTTTTAGGAACTTTCCCTTAATTTTAGATAAATTCCCCAGTGTACACAAATATTATTTTATTATTTATTACAGAAAACTCGAACAAAAACCATTTGAATTTAGATTTTGTTAACTTTTCCAATGGTATTCAATTCTTAGATATTTAATTGGCACCCCTGCAATAAAAGCTTATATTTATTAATACAAAAAGACCAAAAACCTTTCTAGAATATATATAAAATCACCTAAGAACACACTTCCCACACTGTATTACTCATTTTCCCTTGCCATATCACTGGTTTTTGCTCTTAGCTCTGACAGCTTTTCGCCTTGCACAACGAAATTAATTAAGAGGATCCTGGCGTTACTCTGTAGGCAATGCAGACAACGCCGGGCCAATAAATCCTTCCCGCCTGTCACGAAAATTCCTTAGAGTCATCGCCGTCGCCGTCGTTTTTCTTCGCTTTTTGACAACCTGGAAGGTAAGCGATAAGCACGAAGATGTGAAGATTTTAGCCGCGGAGTGAAAACTCCAAACTCCCTTCGTGACGCAGACAAATTAGTGCAGTTAAAATTAGCAGGCGACTAATTTGATTACGAGCTGATGAAAAATATCCTGTCTTGTTTCGGCAGATTTTAATAGACAGCAGGCAGAGTTTACCTGTCGCTTCCTCCGCAGGACTCTCTGGAAGTTGGCACACAATTAAAACACAATTCAAAAAGTAAGCAGAAGGACACAGTTGCCAAAACGAACCTTGTTTACTTTGCACAAATAGAGAGAATATTCTTAATTGCCACTGGAATTTGTCTGCTTTTCTTTGTCAAAAAATTGTTGCCTTAAATATTGACTGTGAGGCGACTGGGTCTTTAATAGCAAACTGCAAAAGTCTCACATCGCAGCCACAGGCCGTAAATGTTGAATAAATATTTTGCAAACAAACAGCAATGACTTGCTTGGAAATTTGAAACAAGTACAGTCGAAACTCTTTAACTTGAACTTGAATTTATCTCTTTAATTTAAATACTAAACCTTAGCGACTATATTATAAAGATTTTCGTTTCAAAAGGCTTTATCCTTAATAGGTTAAATAAAATGTTTGTCTCCTCCCATATTAAAATTATAAGCAATTGCCCTGCAACTAGATCCTGTTGGATCTATAAAAACTACAAATCAAAACGAAAATGTATATAAACCTCAAGTAATCTAAGCTCTTCGACTTATGGAGCTTCGACTGAAGAACTGGACAGGATGATATTGATTCAGTCCGAAGTCTCCCAACCCCCTTGGCCTGATTAAGTGGCTGGCAAAGATATCCCAAAAATAATTTACTATTTCGAGTGCGAAAGTGCATTAAAGCAGGCCGACACTTGTGTAAACTATTTGTTTGCTTATCTTTGTGCATCTTGGTCCACCCGCAGGTGTGTGTCTCCCGAGGAGTCCATGGCGTTCAGGGAGATGTAGTTGCAGGCCAGGTTGTGAAGGGTTACATCCAGATTGATCCGCAGCTTGTGGCCCCGAGTGGGGTCCACGAACAGCTCCTCATTCAATGTGGGTTGTATGTACATAGTACTCGAGGAAGATGAGCAGGCTGATAGTCGTAACTGAGAAATCAGGTAGAATTTCTCCAAGCGCGATGCGATGGCACTGGCGTCGGTGCCACGGTTCTGAGCTGCAGTCGCTAAATAAATGTGTTCCTTGGCGGCTTCTCAAGTTAAGCTAATAATTTTACGTTTGGTTCTTGGTGTAAAACTCGATTCGCTCTGCATCTCCATGCTTGTGTATGTTAAATGATTCTTGATAAACAGTGAACACTCAATGGCAAGGCGACAATAACTACAATGGTGGACATAAGTATTTTGACATTAATAAAAATTCACATTTTGTGTATTAAACTGTAATTTATTCATTCAAAAAATATTAATGAAATTTATTTATAACAATAGTGTAGTAAGACAATAAAAAACAACAAAAATATTTCATTTCATATTACATTTTGTAAACTAAAAATACAAATTCATTAAATTGGGAGGCCAAAAGTATTTTGACATAACATAATTTGTTAGAAAATTAATGTGAATTGCCAAAAATGTTAACAATAAAAAGGAAATTAATAAAAAATAAACCCTCCTTTGGCATCTATTACCTTTTGTAAGCGAGCAGGAACAGATTTTACTAAATTTTGAAGCGTTTCAAGGGAAATTTCCTTCCATAGTCCTTCGACTTCAGCAATTGTCTCCTCTCGAGTTCTCGTTAGATTTGGACTCCTCTTGCGTTTTACGTAAGCCCACACATTCTCTATGATGTTAAGATCGGGACTTTGGGGTGGCCAATCTAAAGATTTTACTTCCAAGTCCCTCAAAAATATGTTTATCATTTTTGCTTTATGGCATGGAGCATTATCCTGTTGAAGGATAACGTCTTGCCCAATAAGTCTGTCGCCGGCAAGCAATGCGTGGTCATTCAGGATACGCAAATAGTGTCCTTGATTCATCGTCCCATTAATGGGGACCAAATCACCGATCCCGTTAAAGCAGACACATCCCCAAAACATGACACTGCCGCCACCATGTGGTATACGTTGAATTGCAGGTCGCACATTTTTGCGAATATTTTTGGGTAATCTGCAGTAAATTTTATTTTTTGAACCATGGTACTCAAAAGAACACTCATCGGTCCACAAAATTTGTTCCCAAAAGGATTGAGGCTTGTTAACAAATGATTTGGCAAAGGCCAAT